>JAUCBJ010008499.1:0-133588 GCA_032718475.1 Nemertoderma westbladi | reverse complement strand
ACAACCTTTTGAAATATTTTGTTAATAAAATTTAATACTATTTATAACAAACCTAAAAATTTGGCATAAATTTGCAGCGCCACCTAGTGGTGCAGAATTATTTTCACAAATTTTCGCCTGATAGTTATGTTGCCCCATCTTTGATCTATCATATAAAAAAACTTTCATGTGATTAGATTTAAAACTGTAAAAGCCTTAGGGTTTTAAGCGCACCCAAGTTATTTTTGTTGTTAACTAGTATTAACTAATATTAAATAGCGAAAAATAAAAATTTTGTATCTCTTATATTGTATTTTGTATCTTTCTGTATACTTTTGTAATTTTGTCTGTCATGTAGAATAGCATCTTAGGCACCAATATTCCAAATTATAGCCAAATCCAAACAATTTTGTAACGCTGAGAGTGATAAATCGAAGAGTTGTCCGAAAATGGTGTACCCCCCCCCCCCCCCCCCACCCCCCCCCCCCCCTTAACAACTATATACAGTACTAATTTATAAATAGTCGCGTTTACAATTTTCTAATACAAGCAAGTGGTTTGAAGCCATTTGTTGGTTATACATACATACAAACACGAAGTGGGGACTTCGCGCAGCACGAAGTTGGCAGAGCCTTAGCGAATTGACACTGTTAGGGGGTAGGTCAATTTATGCAAATAGTCACGTTGGCCCTCTAGCGGCAGACTGGAGAACTGCAGATGGATTCGCCTCCTTTGAAAGTCACAGCTAATGGTCTAATACATATCTGCCAAGTTTCAGCTTAAACGGATTAAAAGCAAAGAAATGGGAGGGCATTTAATGTTTAGACATGTGGCCCTCTAGCGGGAGACCATTGCACTGATGGCGTCTGAAAGTCTCTCAAAAATCTCAACTTTTGCTCATATTGATACCTACAAATTTTCAACTTTGCAGCTTTAAATCCGACAAAGTTATTAGCATGTCAAAATCGTAACGACGACGACGACAACGACGACGACAACGACGACGACGACGACAACTATTTGCATAAATTGACCCACCCCCTAACAGTGTCAATTCGCTAAGGCTCCGCCAACTTCGTGGCTCGCCCCACATCCATCATGTTTTTGCCGGCCTCAGCTTTAGACAAAACTACCCAGTCTAAAGACGAGTTTGTTATAACAATTATTTGTTTTTGTTCAATACCACTATTATGTTGTATCCAGCCAGCTGGGAAGGCCAAAGTTCCCCCAAATTGGAAAAAGTATTGTCCCCCTCCAGCAGCGAGTGGCGGAATTAAAAATGTTACTGAAGACACTAGTCGGTTAATATATATCAGAATATTTGAAACCAATGTGAATGAATCGAATTGAATTTGATTTGAAAAAGTAATAAATATCATTCCATTCCAATATAATTTATTTCAAAGTTTAAAATGTATATATGTTATATATATCAAATGCATAAAATGTATATCTATGTAAATGTATGTCATTTCCGACGTCAGTCTCAGTGTTTGGGAATTCAGTCTGCCTGTTGGTCTGCACATTTCGACGGACAGACCGATAGACTCTAGACAGCGATAACTCAAGAACTAAATGAGATCTCGCTAAGCTGTTTTAGGATTTGAAATCCTCATAAAATTCTGTTTCAGATGAAGTAAATAAAAAACAATAATGTGAAATGTTGACCCCAGGATGGTGTACCCACCATAGAGAAAACAAAAGCTTATTTTTAGTGGTGATGAAAAACACAATTTACCTTGTTCCATTCACACCAGTGTTAACGCAATAGAAAGTATATTTTCCTTAATTTAAAGTACTTATTATTTATCCCTCCCGAAAAAAATATTGCCGTCGAGGACATTTCCCCCTATATAATGGTTTATATATTGGTGATAACATTTCTCGAATGTTTGCAACTCTGCATATCTGCGGTAATAACCGATCCACAGTAAGTAGGTCATGTAATTTAAAAAAAAAAAAAAAAGCAAACAGTCGGCCGAAGTCGGAGGCGACCCGAAGGCTCCTCTTTCGATAGCTGCTATCCGAGGCTAGGGGTGGGCGCTACTCCTATCCCACGATTTGCTCCCAGTAAATTAACTAGTACTCATTTTATCGACCCCAGTGGAAAAAAGGCGAGTGGACCTTGGACCTTACACTCTGTATACATTACTTTGAAATGAGATATCGGTATGGGATGGGTATATAATACGTTATTACATTTATAACTAAAACATTGAAAGCTAACTCAAGTTAATATTTATATTTCAGAAAGTGGGCAAATAATCAAGATAAACTGACTGCACTGCACATTTTACTTTCGAGTTTGATAAATAACATTAACATTCACTCTTACCAACTCCGTACCACATTGCGGAACAAATTACTAGTATAAACTAAGGAATCTGAAATAAATTTTGCACAGTATAAAAATACCGAACAATAACAAACTGACAATAACTAGAAATACCGGTATATAATTATATTCATAATGTTATATTATTTATATACAAAAGAATACAGGAATATATCACTTAAAAAAAACGAAAATAATCATTTAATACATATCGGTAGGTATATCTTTCCGGAATTTAAGTAACTTTAAGATACATAGAAAGGGAACAACTGTATATAAAAACATTTTTTTCAATATTTGCGACATTAATTTATTGCACTTTTACATGTTAACAGGATGTACCGGTATGGGAAAATCTGCGCTCTTAGTTACTGCAGCACATATTTCTAAATATTGCGAACCAGAACCAGTTACTGTGTTATTATTGCTAAATGTGTTTGACTTTGAGTATATCAGTATATATATATATACAACAACCGGGTAGGAATTTAGGTCGAGTTTGCTCAACATGTGTGGCGCACAACAGAACCCTGTATTATTCAGTAGGCCTATCCTTAAATGTCTACCTGCGGACACCATAAACCACAGTGTAAACATAAACCCCGGCAAACAGGCGACATGCGTACGGTAATGTAGGGCCTGCCGTGCACTAAGTACCATACTTCATACTTAACGCAGTAACGTACATATCCGTCTTACAATGTAGATATTCAACCCGCTAAAATAACCATTCTAATTAATGTAAAAATTGCGATTTGATTCTGTTAATTAACGGTACCGTAGTTCAGTAGTTACGGTGTCGGCAGGGTAGGCTAGCGCTTGGGTCACGCCAGTCACTGCAGTGTTGAGCAGTAGTGAATAACACAAAATCTACTGTAAGGCCAGTAGATAGTTATACTGCACTGCAATAGGTCAACAAGTGTGATAGATTATGATAAGACTGTTTTTTACACCATAATACATAACTAGGCCTATATCCCTCAATCATCTAGGCCTACCATCTACCGCCGCCACCACCACGACCTGAATCTCCTTGGACATAGCCACCATTCGGACCGGTGACATTGGTCGCTTTCATTTTACCGTTACGGTCATCGTGAATTCGAACGAACTCAACCTTCTCGCCCTCTCCCAAGGAACGATAACCCTGTGAGTGTATCTGAGACTGGTGAACGAACAGATCGTCCCCGCCTTGGTCCGGTGTGATAAATCCAAAGCCCTTCTCGCTGTTGAACCACTTGCATTCCCCTGTTTCAACTGCCATTTTTCTGTAATTTATTAGGCCTATAACAGTATAATATGATATTAAGTTCTGTGTACTGCTGTACTGGTATAAGTTATTCGTTTTTAATTAGACCTACCGGTAATCGGTGAGCTATTACTGTAGGCCTATTTGTATTACAGTGCAGTATTAGGCGGTAGGCCTACAGTACAGTAATAACAACAGGTAGGCTTACTGCAGTACTGACTGCGGTCAGGCGGTCGCGGTCAAGATCTGAAGATCGGTATTGTACAAATCACAGATGTACTGCTGTACTGATGTAGAGTGAGTACAGAAACAGAAGTAACAACAGAACAGGGCACAGGGTACCGGCTGACCGGTAATAAATCAAAAAACAGACTGCCGGGATGTCAGACTGTATACTGGTACTGTGGTATAGCTGTATAGCAGTAGATGAAAGCAGAGATTGAGTACTGATACTGTGATACCAGGGTACCGTATACTGGTATAGGCTATGGTATATCAGTATCAGTTTTACCATTAATTAGTCAATTGTCTGATTGGATCAGTTGGATTATGGTTACAGTATCAGTATCAGTATCAGTTTTACCATTAATTAGTCAATTGTCTGATTGGATCAGTTGGATTATGGTTACACCTTGATTATGGTCTATGATATGGTTGGTATAAGGATTGCTTCCGGTTATCGGAAGTACGGGCATCTAATCCCATCTAATGAAATGGTCAATTGATAATGTTAATTATATTGCCCGCATGATAGCGCTGCGACTCATGGGCGTTACTATAATTAGTATTATGTTGCAGAGGAAAAACACCTCAATTTATTTATGCTTTTGTACTTATTTTACGGAGCCACTAAAGAGGTTGTGAAATATATTTTTATTATCCCCACCCCATTCCTTTAGCACCGGTCCACCAGCACATACTGTACAACTACACAATCATACCACCATGACCAATATAATATATAATGTTATTTTCTAATGAGATGGACCACCCACACACCCCCCCCCACCCCAAATTTTTATACAAATCTTTATCATTCATTGAAATTTAAAGTACAAACTATATAGTTCAACTCGCACCATAGATATTACCATGAAGCCGGAATTTTTTATTTGGCCTTTAAATTTTTATAGCGTTTTAAAAAATTGTCTTACGAAATTGCACCCTTCGTATCGCCACCATTCGTCATTATGAGTCACGATTTATTTATATCATTAGAAAGCTTTGCGCTGCGAGAATTCCAAATACAGTATGAAACAATGTCTGAATTTCGTTGAGAAACAGAACTCATAATTCTATGAACCATTTCTATACCAAATTATCAACAACACCATTTTTTATATTAGTTAGTTTCCGCTGCAGTTTCCGGGTTTAATCCCAGCGTGTGCGTTGCACTATCCACTACTCTACTAATGCTTGCAATACAGTACCGGTATGTATCGAAGTTTCTGAATCGACGTTGGCCCTTTCTCGAACATTCCGAGAAGTTCCCTGCCATCGCCAAACTGCAGATTAGTATGGCTACATCCCAACGGGAAGTTTCTCTTCAATTCCCTCTCGTTAACCCTTCTTTCGCTCGTCTTCTCTATGGACTCTTTATCCTTCTAGCGGTGTGTAATATAACTCTCCAGGCTGTGTTTCTCCGGGATGATGGAAATCTCCTGAAGTTCGATCTCGCCAGTTTACTTCGTCTGGCTTAAGCCATAGACTACTTCCACTATCAATGATTCACTATCCGTCCTATCTCGATTCCCCCTGTCACTCATGGACATGGTAACACACTATCGATTAATCCTCTGGTTTTCTACCCCCTGTCTGTGTCCCTCGTTATATCCACATTCTCGAGATTGCCCCTCGACCTCCCATTAACTCCCCTCCCGCTCCTGTTCTCCTTCCATCTTCCGAATGGGTTCGGTGTTCCCTCATATTGTCACTTCAGTGTGATTGCCTCGTCCCCTACTCGGTTGTACGGCCTCATGGATATTTGCATCTGTCCGGTAATAATTATTAGGGATGTTAATATACAATATCCCGTAATGAACCTTTATTTAACTGTATATTATGCGAGAATCTTTACCACTTCCAATATGGAACCTGCCTAGATCTGTCCGATTTCACTGAATCTGTAACTGCTGTTTGTCATGATTACTGTATTTATTGTTACCATGAAATTTTCCCTTTCACACATGCATATGTGGGGCGAGCCACGAAGTGAGTTAGCCTTAGCGTAGTGGTACCATTAATCAACCTGTGGGGCGAGCCACGAAGTGAGTGAGCCTTAGCGTAGTGGTACCATTAATCAACCTGTCGTTCTGTCGTTCTGTCGTTCTGTCGTTCTGTCGCGTTCAATTTTAAACGTTAATAACTCGGCCAATCTTTGATGAAATCTATCCAAACTTGGTACACATGTTGTTTGGCAAAAGTTTAGAAATTTTCCAAGTAGAATTTCAGTGTGGCCTTCGAGAAGCTAAGATAATAGCAGTTAATTAGTTAATTAAGTTATTACGGTAAAAACACCATTTTCAACCTGCCTTTTAAAGGAAATTAATTGTTTTACAGTATAAGATTTAAATAATTATAATTAAAAATTATACAGATGTAATCCCCATACGCCATTCTATTATAGTTTTTAATTAGTTCAAGTGATTTGCTTTAATAGTATTTTATTGAACAAATGTCCTGCAGGTTGTAAGGTTGGTAATATTGTAATCAACCATCTATTGTATGCCGATGATCTAAGTTTAATGGCTCCCAGTATTTTTGGTTTACGGTCTTTACTTAAAATTTGTGAAGATTATGGTGCTAAATTTGATGTTATGTTTAATTTCGTTAAATCAAAGTGTATGCATTTTATCCCTTCACAATTTGGACGAGCTGGTGACGTATACCTTTGTGGTATGATCCTCCCTTGTGTTCTAGAATACTGTTACTTAGGGCATACCCTCTGTTGCAACCTATCTGATGAACCTGACATTAAGCGTTTGAAATCAACCTTATATTGTCGTGGTAATCAATTAGCCAGAACGTTTAATAAATGCTCTTTACCTATAAAATCCATTATTTTCAAAACTTATTGTTATAACTTATACTGTTGTTCTCTATGGTCTGTGTTTCGTGTTGAATCCTTACGTAGATTAAAGGTAGCTTACAATTACGCTTTCCGTCAATTATTTTCATATTGTAGTACCGAAGACGCCAACACTTTATTTTGTTTGAACCGTATCAATACTTTTAAATCAATTTGTCGTACTGCTATTTTTTCACTGTTACATCGTGTTTCAATATCTTGAAATCCTATACTTCGTACCTGTAACTCTATTGGTATGTCTACGCTTAGATCTCGCTGGAATATTGTTTTAGGGGTCTATGAAAACTAACCTATATCCAATTAGTAATTTGTACTCTATTCTCTTTTCAATCTATACAATTTATGAACACTTTGGTATTTCATTATTAACTTATGGCCGATAGTTTCTACATTCCTTTTCTTTTTTTTGGGTGCGCCCATTAATAACGTCTCATTCTTACAGTACATTGTGCTAGCTGCTAGGTACTGTAGTTGCTTTATATTAGTTTATAGATACAGTAGTAGCCTACAGTAGAGTTGTGCGGTGCTACATAATGTTTACATTAATGTTCCTGCACGAAATTAAACATAATAATAATAATAATAATAATAATAATAATTGTGTCTTTAATTGATCTAAAGTAATTAAAACGGCAAAAAAAATTTATTCTCATTAAATACTGCTCATTTATTGGCCAACATGCTGGTACATAGATGGGATGTGTGTGTCATTCCCAGTTGCTGGGAATGATTATTGGTCAAGTCTCTGCTGCTGGCTGGGAGTTGTTGCTAAGACTAACCAGAGAGGAATAGTAATAGACAACCAGTATTGCTATTCCAGCCCAGACAGCATTCTTTAAATTCACTATAAATGTTGTATTGCTATCTCAGGTAAATGACAGATATCATAACATAAATACAATCCATGGCATGGCTGTTGTGTAGGCTTCTGAAATAGTTTATTCCACAATGTATATGTCTGGTTATTTTTTAATTGAATTTTTGCAAAGTAGTAAAATTAATGTTCTTAAAAATAATATTATTATTTTATATGTAACCTAGGAAATTAGCTACATTTTTTCGCTGCAGCTTTAAGAGTGTACATTAATTTAATATTATTTCAATACCCATATTACTACATCGGCATAAGATGCGTTGGCGTTGTATCACACATCTCCACATATCACACATATCCACATAGATGTATCAACAGTTACTCGCACAGTTTCGAAACTTCGCATAGTTATAACTGTATAAAGATCGTCAGTCTGCGTTTAGGAAAAATATTTTATAACAAAACAGGACAAGCGACGAGCGCAACGAGGCATATAATGAAGACGAGTACTGCGTTGACTAAATTATTATATAAACCACCTGGCTTCACATATTGATCGCATCCCTAGTTATTATTATTATAAAGAACGTCCTAGCCTGCGTTTAAGAAATATATTTAAATACAAAACAGGACGAACGCAACGAGGCTTATAATGAATACGAGTACTGCGTTTATTATATTCCTATAAACCACCTGGCTTTGCATATTGAACGTGCGATTGGAAATAAGTTCGTGCTACCCTTCCGTGGGTGGTAGATGTCGCGGTTATGTATTGGTGGTTGGGAAGGGTGGGGGGGGGGGGGGGGATTAAAAGGGGTGAACACGTACTGTCCCCCTTTCTTTGATTGATTGGTGGTGTGGGTAAATTTCTCAAAACCTGATTTTGTGATACAGTCGCTCAATTTTAATTTGTATCTCATAACTGGGCCTCGTGCTGCGCGAAGGCCCCACGAACGTGTCGTTCTGTCGTTCTGTCGTTCTTTCGCGTTCAATTTTAAACGTTAATAACTCGGCCAATCTTTGATGAAATCTATCCAAACTTGGTACACATGTTGTTTGGCAAAAGTTTAGAAATTTTCCAAGTAGAATTTCAGTGTGGCCTTCGAGAAGCTAAGATAATAGCAGTTAATTAGTTAATTAAGTTATTACGGTAAAAACACCATTTTCAACCTGCCTTTTAAAGGAAATTAATTGTTTTACAGTATAAGATTTAAATAATTATAATTAAAAATTATACAGATGTAATCCACATACCCCATTCTATTATAGTTTTTAATTAGTTCAAGTGATTTGCTTTAATAATTGTGTCTTTAATTGATCTAAAGTAATTAAAACGGCAAAAAAAATTTATTCTCATTAAATACTGCTCATTTATTGGCCAACATGCTGGTACATAGATGGGATGTGTGTGTCATTCCCAGTTGCTGGGAATGATTATTGGTCAAGTCTCTGCTGCTGGCTGGGAGTTGTTGCTAAGACTAACCAGAGAGGAATAGTAATAGACAACCAGTATTGCTATTCCAGCCCAGACAGCATTCTTTAACCCTATTAAACCCGGGGGGGGGGGGGGTCAATATGACCCCCCCCGTGGTTTTTTTATTATAATTCTGAAACATACGCAGTTGGGAATCTGAAACTTTATGACTTTTCCTAAAAATCTATTGTCTTCATGGTAGTGAAAACCGTTTTCAAAAATATTCGGTACTTTTCGAGTTATAGCACCATTTTTAAACCCTACTTTTGGCACTTTTTTTGAGACGTTTTTTGAAAATTACATTTCATTAAATATGAATTGTAACATCTCTATTTTTGATTTACACCGGTTTTTTGGTCTTAGAAATTGGATGGAATTCATATAAATTGATTTAGAAATTTCAAACTTGTTTTTTTCGATGGGTGCCAAATTTTGGTGCCAGCACCAAATTTTGAAATAAGTCAATTTTGTAAATTGATTGTTTGAAACTTGTTTTTTACGCAATTGGGGTTTTTTGAGGTTCTGGATTCGATGAAATATATACGAGTTGAACCAAGCGTATCAAACTTGTATTTTTCGGTGCTGTGTGCTAATTTTGGTGCTAACACGAAATTTTGAAAATCCATTCAATATATAAAATTTCTTGTGACAATTTATTTCTTGCGTTTTAGAGGTTTATGGCTGTTCTGAATTCAATGGAAAATATAATTATCGAACAAGACATCTCAAACTTGTATTTTTCGGATGTGGGTGCAAAATGTGGTGCTAGCACCAAATTTTGAAAACCATCAAATATATCAATTGATTGTGTCACCTTGTTTCTTGCGTTATACGGGTTTGTGATGGTTCTGAATTCAATGGAATCAGTAAAAATTTCATAAGAGTTCTCAAACCTGTATTTTTCGCCGGTGGGTGAAAATTGTTGTGCCAGCACCAAATTTTGGAAAATATGCAAATTGATAAGTAGATAGTATCACCTTGTTTCTTGCGTTATACGGGTTTATGAGGGTCCTGAATCCGATGGAATCAATAAAAACAGCACTGGACATCGCAAACTTGTACTTTTTGGTGATGGGTACGAAATTTTGTGCTAGCACCAAAATTTGCTAAATTACGCCGAAAAATACAAGTAGCAATGATCTGGCATATTAGAAATGTATTCCATTAGAATCAGCGCCCTCGAAAACCTGAAAATGTGAATTTATAGCATCGTATAAGTGAATTAAAAATTTTGTGTTCTAACTGAAAAGTGCTGGTTACTTGTTTTTTTCATTTTTTTCCTACGCAGAGAGGACTAAACAGCCATTTATAGTAATCATATCATTTTTAAATATTTTCCAATGTATTTTGTACCCCAAAAAACCTGTATTGAAAAATAATTAGCCGAAAATGTAACTTTCAAATTTTGTGAAAATTGTGCACTACTTGTAATTTTGGTGCTGCAATATAACCACCCCAGTACATTTTTTCGAAAATTTTTTTTTTCGATCGGATCCAGACAAGTGATACCTACGTACAAACAAAAAACCAGACGTTTTCGTAAATATTTGTAGATTTTAGAGGGGGGGGTCAATATGACCCCCTCCCGGTATTTGTACAACATTTTATAGCCCGGTACTAATAGGGTTAAATTCACTATAAATGTTGTATTGCTATCTCAGGTGAATGACAGATATTATAACATAAATACTATCCATGGCATGGCTGTTGTGTAGGCTTCTGAAATAGTTTATTCCACAATGTATATGTCTGGTTATTTTTTAATTGAATTTTTGCAAAGTAGTAAAATTAATGTTCTTAAAAATAATATTATTATTTTATATGTAACCTAGGAAATTAGCTACATTTTTTCGCTGCAGCTTTAAGAGTGTACATTAATTTAATATTATTTCAATACCCATATTACTACATCGGCATAAGATGCGTTGGCGTTGTATCACACATCTCCACATATCACACATATCCACATAGATGTATCAACAGTTACTCGCACAGTTTCGAAACTTCGCATAGTTATAACTGTATAAAGATCGTCAGTCTGCGTTTAGGAAAAATATTTTATAACAAAACAGGACAAGCGACGAGCGCAACGAGGCATATAATGAAGACGAGTACTGCGTTGACTAAATTATTATATAAACCACCTGGCTTCACATATTGATCGCATCCCTAGTTATTATTATTATAAAGAACGTCCTAGCCTGCGTTTACGAAATATATTTAAATACAAAACAGGACGAACGCAACGAGGCTTATAATGAATACGAGTACTGCGTTTATTATATTCCTATAAACCACCTGGCTTTGCATATTGAACGTGCGATTGGAAATAAGTTCGTGCTACCCTTCCGTGGGTGGTAGATGTCGCGGTTATGTATTGGTGGTTGGGAAGGGTGGGGGGGGGGGGGATTAAAAGGGGTGAACACGTACTGTCCCCCTTTCTTTGATTGATTGGTGGTGTGGGTAAATTTCTCAAAACCTGATTTTGTGATACAGTCGCTCAATTTTAATTTGTATCTCATAACTGGGCCTCGTGCTGCGCGAAGGCCCCACGAACGTGTTCTTTTGCTGCACACGCTAACTGTATATCGAAATCTTATATTTTTATCAGAACTATTCAACTTCTGCGCGTATGATATTTATGACTAACTCATATTGTATACCATCGTGAATCTTGTGGGTCGAGCCACGAAGTGAGTGAGCCTTAGCGTAGTGGTACCATTAATCAACCTGTCGTTCTGTGGGGCGAGCCACGAAGTGAGTGAGCCTTAGCGTAGTGGTACCATTAATCAACCTGTCGTTCTGTCGCTTTTTTTGCAGTGTTCAATTTTAAACGTTAATAACTCGGCCAATCTTTGATGAAATCTATCCAAACTTGGTACACATGTTGTTTGGCAAAAGTTTAGAAATTTTCCAAGTAGAATTTCCTTGTGGCCTTCGAGAAGCTAAGATAATAGCAGTTAATTAGTTAATTAAGTTATTACGGTAAAAACACCATTTTCAACCTGCCTTTTAAAGGAAATTAATTGTTTTACAGTATAAGATTTAAATAATTATAATTAAAAATTATACAGATGTAATCCACATACCCCATTCTATTATAGTTTTTAATTAGTTCAAGTGATTTGCTTTATTAATTGTGTCTTTAATTGATCTAAAGTAATTAAAACGTCATAAAAAATTGATTCTCATTAAATACTGCTCATTTATTGGCTAACATGCTGGTAAGATGGAAGGATGTGTGTGTAAGGCAGCAGCTAGTTGCTGGGAATGATTATTGGTCATGTCTCTGCTGGTGTGGAGCTAGCTTGGAGTTGTGGCTGTAGACTAACCAGAGAGAAATTGTAATAGGCAACCAGTATTGCTATTCCAGCCCAGGCAGCATTCCAACATCCCAACATCCTTCCTGTATTGACTCTACTATAAGTGTTGTATTGCTATCTCAGGTAAATGACAGATATAATAACATAAATACCATCCATGGCATGGCTGTTGTGTAGGCTTATCTGAAATAGTTTATTCCACAATGTATATGTCTGGTTATTTTTTAATTGAATTTTTGCAAAGTAGTAAAATTAATGTTCTTAAAAATAATATTATTATTTTATATGTAACCTAGGAAATTAGCTACATTTTTTCGCTGCAGCTTTAAGAGTGTACATTGATTTAATATTATTTCAATACCCATATTACTACATCGGCATAAGATGCGTTGGCGTTGTATCACACATCTCCACATATCACACATCTCCACATAGATGTATCGCACAGTTTCGAAACTTCGCATAGTTATAACTGTATAAAGATCGTCAGTCTGCGTTTAGGAAAAATATTTTATGACAAAACAGGACAAGCGACGAGCGCAACGAGGCATATAATGAAGACGAGTACCTCGTTGACTAAATTATTATATAAACCACCTGGCTTCACATATTGATCGCATCCCTAGTTATTATTATTATAAATATCGTCAGCCTGCGTTTAAGAAATATATTTAAATACAAAACAGGACGAACGCAAAGAGGCTTATAATGAAAACGAGTACTGCGTTTATTATATTCCTATAAACCACCTGGCTTTGCATATTTAACGTGCGATTGGAAATAAGTTCGTGCTACCCTTCCGTGGGTGGTAGATGTCCCGGTTATGTATTGGTGGTTGGGAAGGTTGGGGGGGGGGGGGGGGGGGGGATTAAAGGGGGTGAACACGTACTGTCCCCCTTTCTTTGATTGATTGGTGGTGTGGGTAAATTTCTCAAAACCTGATTTTGTGATACAGTCGCTCAATTTTAATTTGTATCTAATAACTGGGCCTCGTGCTGCGCGAAGGCCCCACGAACGTGTCGTTCTGTCGTTCTATCGTTCTGTCGCGTCCAATTTTAAACGTTAATAACTCAGCCAATCTTTGATGAAATCTATCCAAACTTGGTACACATGTTGTTTGGCAAAAGTTTAGAAATTTTCCAAGTAGAATTTCCGTGTGGCCTTCGAGAAGCTAAGATAATAGCAGTTAATTAGTTAATTAAGTTGATTACGGTAAAAACACCATTTTCAACCTGCCTTTTAAAGGAAATTAATTGTTTTACAGTATAAGATTTAAATAATTATACTTAAAAATTATACAGATGTAATCCACATACGCCATTCTATTATAGTTTTTAATTAGTTCAAGTGATTTGCTTTATTAATTGTGTCTTTAATTGATCTAAAGTAATTAAAACGTCATAGTTATTAGGCTCTGGGCAAAGACATAACACTGAATTCATGAGTTTCTGTATCCAACCTCCAGCACAGAGTCCAAAAAACGCTCTGATTGGTCGACCGTACAAAGAGAGAACAAAGAACAAAGAAATGTTCGACGTGGCAATATCAGCTGTTAGCCGTCGTCATGGTAGCGACACTGTTTTCAAGAGGATCCAGCTTATTGCGTCACGAGATTGCGGATTATGTCCTCTAAAGTACAAATACAGAAGAAATGACTTTTATGTCCTCTAAAACACCCGTACAGTAAGGACACGGCCTTTTTATGCCTGGTAAACCAACCACAGAGTACTTTACGGGGAAAATAACCGGCTAATTACGCAAAAGCTTTTACACCGCTCCCAGAAAATGGGATTTAAGTCTATAAAATATAACAAATCACAGTTTCTAAAATATAAAGATACTCTAAACAGTTAGCCTTTCTTACGCAGACGGCGTTTACGCAGTTTTTTGAGGCTAGCAAGAGTCCTTTTCTCTTTGGGGCGAGCCACTTTACTAGGAGGGCTATAAATCCTGGGTGAAGGGTGCAATATGATTGCATCAGAAGGTGTAGGATTATGGTCGGGGTATCCGCCGTTTCAATATGCTTCTCCTCGAGCTGATCCTCCTCCGCTCGCAGCTGGATACGTTCATCCAAAAACTCTCGCAGAGAATGGGGTTGTCTAAGTTCGATATCTTCTTAGAGATTCTGGATTTCACAATCGAACTGAGATAAAGACAATTCGTTTATCGCCTGGACTTGCTGTTACAACTCACGCTTATCTGAACAAACGCAGGTTTCCCTTCTGATCCTTGTAGAATAGCGTTTAACTCGTTTGGTACAACGTTCTCCGCCACTTTGGTGACAGGTTATATCGTGTTAAGCCGGGACGATGGTAAGGGTTAAACGGCGATATTAAATGTCCGCGTCCCAATCCGGCTAGGTAGGATGGGCTAATATCTAGGAAGCCCACAACCGGGTGCCACCGACTAATTGTTCAGGTAACACTAGATCTTTGAGCAGTGAGTACAGCTCGGGAGGATCCATCATACTAATAGGATCAAGAGTCTGAGGTCTCACTAGGGAATGAGGAGGTCTGATCGAGTATTCCGAAACTCTGATCATTGGTTTATTTAAGGATCGTCTGAGTCGAACGAGCGTAGGTGATACGTCAAACAAATTTCGCTCGAAACTCCCGTAAGTATAGCGAGTAAAACCGTGTTTAATACAACGTCTCCACGGATGTTTAGGTCTTTCCATTTGTTGGTTGGGTCTAGGGCATCCATCGCACCAACACCAAAGACGCACGTCTTGTAGGGGAAACTCGAGTGATCTTTCTCCAGTTCACAATACTCCTCCATCCGTTCGAAGCTATCCGGTGCAACAGGCAGCGGTCGATCAGCGGTAAGATACATCATAGTGGAATAGAGCCGTTTGAGTTCTACCATGCGGTCATGATGTATACTTGGAGGATATCGAGTTTCTAGATTCTGTTGACTGGTAATATTGAGATATGTTTCTCTCAAGAATTCCAGATATTTTGATGAGGTCGCTGCGTTTATCCGGCTCTTCAACATCTTCACTTTCGAGTCGGTTTCGAATAGAATTTTCGTGTTCGAGTCTCAGTTTATCGTTCCGCTTCCGCTGGGTATGATATTTAAATAAAACCATTTCCCTTTTGGTGTCTATATCGTTCGTATCGTGTAGGTCGATAGGATGACCAGTAGTTAAGAAGTCCATATACATACCATTACGATGCGTATAGCGAGCGGTGAACTTTCTACAGTCCAACCCACGCGCAAGTTGCTTCCGGGACATTGGCGGTTAGATATAACGACCATCGTCCTCCGTAGTAGTTGGACCAACGTAGCCGCGTATCAAGCTATCAACAAACGCTTGTAAAGGTAGAGTATATCGCTCTGTTACGGTATATGGCGCTGTATCCATAATATTAGTCATCATGCAGTATGCAATATTAGTCCGTTATGCAGTATGCAATATTAGTCCGTTATACTGTATGTAATATTAGTCCGTTGTGCAGCATGATATTTTAGATAAGGCATAATAACGCAGTGGTATTTAGATAGGGAAATCGAAACACCCATATATTTGAATCCATCCATTTTGTATAGTATGTAGCCCTACCTACGTAATTTTGTATTAGGTTATATGTAGATAGTTCCAGGGTAAGTTTATTCGGACCCTGGATTCCGTGCTTGCTGATATTAGCTTTAGTAGGGCTAGCATATAGGGACGCTGTCCTGGCCATTCAGCAGCCAGAGACGTGAACCATTACCATATATGGTAATAATTCGAGGAAGGGGAGCAAATAGGGCTACAATCCGGCCTCCTTATTGGACTAGCTGCTTCCAGGTTGGTCTAGTGCTAGCACGGACTGGAGAGCCAATAAGAAAGCGATTGAGTCACCCTATTGCATCACCCCATCCGGATCACCTATAAATTGGCGGTGTGCCGGTAGAGCCTCATCATCACATGACACCTAGCCCTAGCACCTGTCTTACTGTTTTTCTTGATACTTGTAATTTTCTGCAATTTGCTAATTTGATTAATTTCTTGGAATGATTTGCTAGTGCGATTACTCTTGCTTGTGTTTCTCAATTAATTCCTGTCGATTACTGCTAATTACAACTGAACTATGATTTCTACCTTTTGATTAATGGTTCTATGTGATTCTTTTCTGCGCAATAATCCTAAGGGATTCCTGAGACTGTCAGACTTTGTGATTTGCATGCGCCGCTACGGTAGCTATTAGCATAATGGAGGGCTAAGGCGCCAGTGGGCGGTGGGCACATCGGGGGGTTGAGCGACTAAGGGAGAGCAGAGGATTCAAAGGCAGGCAACGCTGGCGGGGGTCAACGTTGCGGTCGGGCAACTTGCGTGCAACGGGCAGACCTATCGCCGGTACAGTAATTAGGGGGCTGATGATCCAGGTTTCGTCTCTATTTAGTATTAGGGAGCAGGAATCAGGTTAGTTAGGAGTCCCATATGTACCCGGGAGAGGCCTGCACGTATTACAGCGTATTAGAGCGTATAACGTTAAATGTAGAGTACGAATAGTGAGTCGCATAATTGTGGACTATACAGTAGTTAACTGCATAATTGCGAACTGTAATTTCTGACGCTGATTGGTGTGTTATTGAAGTGTGCCTATGATTATGAATGTTTAGGTAGGCGCCCCCTTTTTCTTTGATTGATTTCTATTTCTTAGTTACAATAATTGGTTACTGATTAGGTCAAAGTAATACGGCAAATTTAGGCTATTACTAGCGAAACTTGTTGCGTAATAAATTAGAATTACGTATTCTGGAACTCTTAGTAATTAGTACGCTGTTAAATATTTGTGACTGTAATTAATTAGTAAAAATTAAGAATTAGTACGCAGCATAGCGGAGAGTAGCTAAAGTAATAATTAGAGTACTGTAAACTATTCACGCTGAGCGGTTATTTGCATTAGCGGGCAATCAGCTAGATTGTACTGTTCGGTACGCACGATACGCTAGTAATTTGCTGGTCTAAAGCCAGCTGCAGGCGATTTTAGACCCGGAGTGATGTTATTTACGTAGGAACAGATACTGTACCGTTTTGATATTTAAATATTCTCGCATTCACACATTACGTTAGGGAACCTCCAGTATTCGCGATTAGAAAGACGTAGGTAATAGCGTGCTTTAATAGTGATAAAATTAGGCGTAAGAATACTCTGAGTGCAAGGCCTCTCGCACTCGTCTTAAGTAAGCTTAGGGAGCCGACTCGGGTTTATTGTTTTGGTTATTCCCGCGTGGCTCATAGATTCGAACAGTTAGCTCTCTATCGAGCGATCGGTAGAGAAAGGAACAAGCGATTTTGCAGGAGTTGTGTAAATTTAGTAAATATATTAGCGTACGGCAGATTAGCGCCATCTAACGATAAGTAGCGGTTTTGTATTTAGCAACCCTTACAATTTAGTAATATCACGCTCCTGATCCCCTTTACTTAACAGTAGAGCAGTCTTTGTGTCTTATTCTGTTATTGGTTAGGCGAGAGCTCATTACAGTCATTAGGTTGGCAGAGAGGTATACGGGTATTTGTCTGTTCAACGGTTCTGCTGTTAGTATAGAGGTCGCGGTTGTTTATCAGTAACACGTGCATTTATTGGCTGTTGCTTGCAGCAGTCGATAGTGTATTCTTAGGCTGATTAGTAGTATCATAGTATTAGGCAATAAATTAGAGCACGTGATCGTCTGCTGTAGGCTATAGGCTAGCGTACGGTAAGACATTGAGCATATTCCTTTAGGTTGTTAGTTTAGATTACTGTATTCACTGGCTGCGTACAATAGTACAGTAGTACATTAGGCTGATTGCTGTTACTGCGTACGGTAGAAGGGACATTTGTTTTGCCGTACCACATATACAGTATCATTAGGCTGTTAGGTTGGTGTACTGTTTTACTTACTGTACTGCATACGGTGGATGTACGGTAGTGCGTTTTGCTAATTGCGAATACAGCAGTTCCTTAGGCCTTAGGGCAAATTGTAATTAGTAAGTTTTTTGAAATTTTAGCTAGGTTTGCGAGAATTCAGTTTCGGTCAAAATTATTTTGTAAAATTCTAGAGTTTTTGTACCGGTATGTTAGGTAACCGCTTAGTTATTTTATACCATCTGGAGATACATGGCAAGACGGAACTTCTGAGTTTGGGGTTCGTGTGGGTCTGCGGGTTCGGTTTGCAATCAGCGGAGAGCCTGAATCTTTGGACGCGGACGTGGAATCTCACAGCAAACAAGGTTAGTTGTTCTGTTGGCACCAGTGTGTTTGTGGAAGCAGTAAAAAATTATCGGTTGTTTAACTGCGAAGCTGAACTCAATTTATTAGTTAGGATATTTAGGTTTAGCCGGCCATGGTTTTTTGAATCGCTCAAGTTAGAGAGAGAGTTAGAGAGAGTCGCAACCCGAAGATGTAGCCACGCGCTAGTGGATACATATAATATTTGAAATTAAAATTACGTTGATTAGAGCTATATATATATAAAATTAGAAATATTCGGGTGGCAAGTATATTTTGAATATTTTGTATTAGATTCAGAGTTATTTTGTGCTATACCGGTATTTAATGCTATATAGTAGCTATATAATAATATTTTTGTTTAAATATTGTGTTAGTATTTGCTATAACTATATACCCCATTAAATTCACAATATTGCATTGCGAATTTATTTGACATTTTGGACCAACTGATTATTTGACAAATAATTTGACCGTATTTCGGTTAAATTATAATAATATCTCGAACTTTTGCGAGATATTTTTGCCGGAAGGCAAACATTATTTAGACTATGAGTGTCTCAGACAAAGAGGCACTAGAGGACAGCTACGAGACGGCGGCTGGACCGCCGACTGACGATAGCGTCAATATTACTGTTGACGACAATGCCGACTATGACGACGCAGCGAGCGACGCTGACGTAAGTGAACAGGAGGACGAGACAGTGACTAGTGAGGAAGAACAACAACCTCAAGTAATAGTATTAGGATCCCCTACCGCTACTGTAAGGAAGGATTGTACAGCAACCCGACCAGAGGTGAGTGATAAGGAGGGTAGTGTAGCAGAAGCGAGAGCCCGGAGCCCGGTTTCCAGACCTGTGGGTATGGTAAGTGCCGTGGTCCCAGCGGCTGTAAGGAGTACCCGTAGTTCCCGAAATAATCCTTCAAGTCCACCGAGCGTAAGTCAGGTAAGTGATAGAGAGTTCGACACTGCGATGAAGAAGAAACTTCGCGCGCATGCCGGACATATAACCCGGACGGCGGACAAGGTAAGGAAAATGTTAGCTGACTCAGCGAACATCGGGAGGGTAGAGTTAGCAGAGATTAGAAGAGGATATAACTCAGCGTTATTCAAGCAGACGGAGGAGCTTGCAGTCCTAGCGAAGAAGGCAGTAGAGTCTCAGTCGAGCGACGTAGCAACGAGGATTTACGACAGGGTTTTAGCAGCCTTGTTGGAGCACCGCGAGTTATCGGAGCGATTCCGACGAGTTAGGACGGAGAACTGGCTGCTATGGGCATCACAAATGCAGGCGACTCAGGTGAGTGACGCAAAGTTAAGAGACTTAGTGGAGCGAGAAGAGATCCAAGATAAAGAGGAGCGCCGTTATCAAAGGGAAGTTACTAGCTGGTTGATGCAGAATGGAGTGGTGGTACCGGGTCAGGTGCTACCAACCACGGAGAACATCCAACAGAGGACGTTGACTCCACCTGATGACGCATCTAGAGACAGCGGCGATTCCCAGGTTAGTCACGCGCGAGGTAAGGTAATATGTGCTAGATCCCTTGTTTCGCACAACTCGGCGGAGGAGAGAAGATACCGACTGGACGAACAGCAGGCGGAAGTTTTGCGTGCATCGGAAGCACGGAAGGAAGCCGAGCGGGAACGGGAACGAACACGTAAGTTAGACGCGAAGTTGCGCGAACTGGAAGATAAAGGTAAGCGTGAGCGAGCGGAACGCGAGCAGAAGGAACGTGAACTTCAACTTGAACGCGAACGCAAGGAACGCGAACTCGAACTTGAACGCGAGCAGAAGGAACGCGAACTCGAACTTGAACGCGAACGTAAGGAACGCGAACTCGAGATCGAAAAGGAGCGACAAGCGTTGTATGAAGAAAGGGCGCGTGTAGAAGAAGAGGGCGCAGCGAGACGAGTGAGGGAAGAAGAAGAACGTAAACTGGCGCAGTTGGAAAGTGCGAGATTAAGTTTAGAGAGCGAAGAACGGACTAGGAAGGCGAATGAAATCGCCGAGAAGGGGATGCGAATGATCGAAGAATGTGGGGCGAGTGTAGGGACTGAGTTGCGAGAACTGTTCGCACTGCAGAAGGCCGAACAGGAAGCGAGAACTCCGACCATACGCGAGTCGACGACGACCAGAATTCCTATACCCGGTCCAGCTATTACGAGTACACGGATTGCTAAACCGTTTTCTACATATCGCACGCCAGTTGGTATTAGTGCTTCACCTATCGCGCAGGATCTACGTCATCGGAACACCGCACCACTATACACCGAACGAGAGAATGAAGAGTTTAGAGAAACTCCGACGGGACGAGTACTTGGCGAACCGAACCCGCGGGTTTGGAATACGCGGACGGAGCGCCGACCCAGTTCGACGGAGAACTTCCGGGTTAAACCGGAAGAGGGATCATATGAGAGACAGCGGATTACTCAGATAGAGCCGACTATACAACAGAACCCTAGCCAGGAATTTATTACGAGGGATGAGTTGAGTGCTAGTTTAGCGCAAGCTATATCGCCACACATCCAACCTATAACGGACATGCTTAGCAACCTACGGTTAAAGGAAGCAGCCCAGGTAAGAAGTAATTCTAATCCTAGCAGACCTGAGTTAGACAAAGTCCAGCCTAGTCAACGAGTACGCATATCGGAGGAAACTATACCACATAGACCTCAGGTAAGGACGCCTGTCCCGAACATCTCTAATCCCAACTTCGAAAACTCAGCCGAGAAATTTATAGAGGAGGCTTGGATCAGGGCCTCGGCGCGCAAACCATCGCGAGCGTTAAGGACTGACACCGAGTCGAGCGATGAAGAGGAAGAAATGAGACGTCAGAAGTCCCGAAACTATAAGGAAAGAAGGACCGACGCGGAGCAGGTAAGTTGGAACCACCGGGAAAGGACCAGACTTAACAACCCTGCGGAACTAAACCATTTGTTAACCCGGAACGACGCAACCCTTAGGGACATAGGTAAGTTTGCTGCTAGGCAAGGACTGCCGACGCAACAACCCCAGAAGTTTATGGGCAACCATAAGCACTGGAGGACCTTTAAAACCTATGTCGACGAGCAGCTAACCAACAGCACCTTTACTCCCAACGAGAAGTTCAACTATTTGCTTCAGATGCTCCATCGAGAACCTAGAGCCATTGCTGATAACTTCGTCGGCAACGAGAGAGCATTTGAGTTAGCGATGAAGACGCTTAGCGACATCTACGGGAATAAAACCAAGATGGCGCAGTCGATAGTAGAAGACTTGGGTAAGGGCGGAAGGATTACAACTCCGTTAGAGCTGTTGAACTTAGCGAACGCTATTTCGAACGCATTGGACATCTTGAGGACGGTGAATCTACCTCATCATGGTGATCACGCCGAAGTTTTGAAAAGCGTAATAAGACGTCTAAATATGCGTTATCGACAGAAATGGCGCAAATTAGAGAATAAGTTGGAGGGCCAAGGTAAAGTATTGACACTTCAGCATATTCATGACATGATAGCCACAGACGCAGTAGCAGAGATGAAATCAAACTTCTCAGAGGAGAATATGAGGGAGTCTAAACCTGTTACCGGTAAGTCTATGGTAAGTTTTGACGATGACAGGACCACTGTGACATTTAACTCAGTAGACAGATATAATTCGAATACCCCAGCCTTTAGATCAGACTCGCGAGTATGGTCAGGTGAGCGGTTAGATAGACCTAGGTTAAAGCAACAGGAGTTGCCGGATGGATTTGTAGGTTGCCAATACTGTTTACTAAAGGAGGTAAGATCTGACGACCATAAGTTAGATAGTTGCAGACGGTTCAAAGAATTAAATTCGGAACAGAGAAGAGTTCAAGTGCGGACGTTGGACACCTGTTGGGCATGTCTTGCGCCAGGACATGTACGGCGGCAGTGCCCGAACAGCAAGGACGGATGCATGGAATGCGGCAGACTACATCACAAGTTGCTACATGCGGATTTCCACACCCCGACGGACCGTTACTTACAGCGAAATCCTCACAGGAAGGGGAGCAAAGAACCCGTATCGATAAGGAGAAATACGTACACCGGCATCCAGGACGATGGTTACCAACCAGGTTCGTCGGACGAAGATGGCGAGTCGAGCGCGAGAGAAGTGACCTGCCAAGGTTTCACCGCGGATAGTTCATCGACCAGCGCGCGGACGTATTTATCATCGGCCACGTCGGAAATATTTAGCGTGATTCCGGTGAAACTCACTGGCGATAAGGGATCGAAGCGAATATATGTGATGTTGGACACTGCGTCCACATTATCTTATATCGACGAGGAAGTGGCGAGAGCTGTTTCTAGCTTCCAGGACGCCGAGGAGATCCAAATAGAGTTGAAGTCTATGCACGAGGTAGGAGACCTCAAGGGACACAGAATTTCGGTAGAACTAGACTCCCTACTTCCGAGAGACCAGCATACTCGACAAGAACGGAAAGCTTTGCCATTGGACGGATTTAAGTGTCTAGCTATGAAGGGATTCGGCAGGCAGTTAGGTAAGGTGCCGCCGATGAGTCCCATAGCACAGGAGTATTTTGACAAGCTCAGGATACCCAGACACCAGGTAGGTTATAGGAATGTTTCTATGTTGATTGGTGCAGAACAGCTGATCGCACACCAGATATGGGAAACGAGACCAGCTGAGCCGCATGTCAATGGACCACATGCCCATAGGACTATATTAGGTTGGTATACACGAGTACCCATGTCTTATGAGTTTACAGGTGGCGACAAGCCGATGGACAGATACGACGAATTACAGCCTATAACTCAACCACCGTTAGTAGAACCACCAGACATAGACGAGTTTAGGAGAACCTGTATTGACCACTATAGTGACTTTAGCGAGTCGGACGAGGAGTTGATTCCCGATAATGTTAGGTTGTCGGAACCACTTCATAACGACCGGACAGATAGTGAACCCGAGGACTACTGTTATCAGACCCGTGGGTCTGGTTCAGCGGCCCACGCTACCTATTTGACTAACGTTTTGACTTATACAGACATAGTGGAGGGTCAAGTGGCTAAATATCGAGACCTCGACATTTTCCAATACAGTGAGGAGGAATTACAGAAGGAATTGATACGCCAGGACCTCGAGACAGGAGCCAGAACCGTCGAATGGCTGGATAGGGACGCAATGGAACCCGGTGGATATGACCTAGCCATGTCTACTGATGAAAAACGGTCGCTGGAGATGATGGAAGACACCATACGTCTGCTACCGACTGGACATTTTGAAGTTGGAATGTTGTGGCGTCGACAACCACCTAAGTTGGAGAACAACTACAGCTTAGCCTTGAAAAGATTAAACGGAGTAAGGGCTCGGTTGTTAAGGAATCCGGACATTAGGGAGAAGTATTGCGCCCAGATCAACAACTATTTCGCCAAGGGATTTGCTGGGAAGGTAGAGGACCCTGACTTAGTGACAGACCAGACTTATTACCTTCCGCACCACTATGTGACTCACCCTGACAAGCCAGACAAAGTCCGAGTAGTCAACGACTGCGCAGCAGTCTATAGAGGTATGTCCCTGAATTCAGAGTTGATGGATGGTCCCAACCTGAATAACTATTTGATAGGAATACTGTTGCGTTTTAGACAGCGACGATTCGCATTTACTTGTGACATCGAGGCGATGTTCCACCAGGTAAGAGCCTGTAAGGCAGACCAGGATAGCCTTCGCTTTCTCTGGTACGAGAATGAAGACTTATCCGGCCCAGTGGTTACATACCAAATGTACGTTAGGATATTTGGCGCCCGCGATAGTCCGAATGGCACGCTGTTTGTTCTAAAGAAAACGGCAACAGCCCAGATTGGTAAGTACCCAGTAGAGGTTATCGAGTCCATCTTGAGAAACTTCTACATGGACGACGGATTGGTGTCCAAGGACACGGCGGAACAAGCCATAGAAGTGGCTCACGGCCTGCAAGAGTGCTTGGCTACAGGGGGATTTCCTCTGACCAAGTTCACTACGAATTCGGAGGCCCTATTAGAGTCGTTCCCGGTAAAAGATCGTGGGAGCGGAGACATAGAATTGGGGGTAGAACCAATCCCCATGGCGCGAGTACTGGGACTCGCTTGGAACCCGAACTCAGATAAGTTCCAGGTAAGAGTTAGATTTGAGCCCAGTAGCCCAGACAAAGTTTTGACTAAGAGGATTTGCTTATCGACATTGAGTAGACTATTTGACCCGATGAACTTTATCAGTCCGGTTATATTACAGGCACGAGCGTGCATGAGGAAAATTTGGTTGTCCGACGTAGAGTGGGACGAACCAATATCTCCTATACATGCAAAGCAGTGGAGAGAGTGGGAAGCCGAGTTACATCTATTGAAAAACATAGACGTACCCCGTTCCTACTTTCCGAATCAGCTGGTATTTCCAGCTGATCTCGAACTGCATATGTTTAGTGACGCAAGTGACACCGGCTTTGGTATGGTAGCCTACCTTCGCCGAGAGGTAAGTCAGGACAAGTTTGAGACGGCCTTTGTGACTTCTAGATCAAAGACAATGCCGGTCAAATACATGACTGTCCCTCGTGCAGAGTTACAGGCGGCTGTAGTTTCAGTCGAGGTAAGTAAGCAAATAACAGAGGAATTAGACACGACATTGACCTTATTCTATTGGACGGACGCATCCTTAGTGTTAGTATACATTGCGGCCGACAATATTGCACTAAAGACATTTGTGGCCAACAGACGCGCTCAGATCGTTGACTTTTCGACGAAGGAACAGTGGAGACATTGTCCAGGAGTGTTGAACCCGGCCGACATAACTTCGAGAGGTGCAATGCCGGCGGAATTCTGTCAGGAAGAGTCGCAGGAGTTTTGGTTGCATGGACCTGATTTTCTAACGAGGGCACAGGAACATTGGCCAGAGCGACTAAGGATAGTGACCAATCCGATGCCTGAAGATGCAGAAGTCAAAGTGGAGAAAGTCTCTAAGTCGAAGTCTAAAGCCAAACTTAAGTCATTGGAGCGGCCTGAAGAGTCATTGGAGCGGCCTGAAGAGTCATTGGAGCGGCCCGGAGACCTGTCAGACCAACAGACTTACGTGACTACTAGGTCAGGAAGGGTAAGTTACGACATAAAACCACCCTTACAGACTAAACCGGAGTCACAATTGGTAAGTGACGGACAGAAAATGACCGACAAAATGGAGTCTTTGGTTTCCAAACCTGCGGGTTTGGATTCGAAACTTCCATTAGTTAGCGGACAACCGTCGCTGGCATTAGAGTCATGCAGTGTTTATGACAAATTACTAAATTCGTCCGCCTCTTGGCTGACAATTTGTAAAAGAACTGCGTGGTTAAGCCGATACGTTTCGTACCTTTGTTTAAAACATTCGAAACATTTGAGAGAACCATCAAACGCCAATAGTGAGCGAATTCGGAAATTGAAACAACCTCTGACAGAGGATGAGATTGATCAAGCGGAATTAAAG
The DNA here is from genome assembly GCA_032718475.1 of Nemertoderma westbladi. Taxonomy (NCBI): domain Eukaryota; kingdom Metazoa; phylum Xenacoelomorpha; order Nemertodermatida; family Nemertodermatidae; genus Nemertoderma; species Nemertoderma westbladi. The sequence continues at coordinate 107,675 of JAUCBJ010008499.1, read as the reverse complement.
CATTTGAAGCATTATCAAATGTGTGCCTTCCCTAAAGAATTCCATCTATTATCGGCTCAACGACCAGTTCTCTATAAACCCCTTAGAAAATGGAGTCCATTAATCCATAAGGGTTTGATTTGTCATAGATCGAGAATCCAGACTGTCGACATAAACTCACAGTTTCGGTTCCCAGTGATAATCCCTAGTCACCCAATAGAATTGCAAAGAGCGATTTTATGGGATATACATAAGAGGTTGCATCACGCGGGAAAGTTACACTGTCTGTCGGCAGCGAGACAGCGATTCATTCTATTGCAGCCAAGCAGGGCAGTAGGCACCATGTACGACGCCTGTCTGGTTTGCAAGAGAGTGAACGCCAGAGTATTGGAACAGGAGATGGCTGAACTCCCGGAAGCGAGAGTGCAGGCATATGACCCACCCTTTACGAACACAGGGGTGGATTGTTTTGGTCCGATTGAAGCAAAGAGTGGACGGCTGACCCACAAACGATGGGGTCTGCTACTGACATGTATGGCGAGTAGAGCCATACACATTGAGCGTGTGGCAGACATGTCGACCAAATCTCTGCTCCTGGCCTTAAAGAGATTTATGGCCAGGAGAGGACTAGTAAAGGCGTTCTACTCCGACAAGGGTACAAACTTTGTCGGAGGGAATAGCGAGTTGAACGCGGCTCATAAAGCAGCACAGAATAAGGAAATTTCTGCAGCACTTTTGCCGCAAAGAGTTGAGTGGAGATTCAATACTCCAGAAAGTCCTTGGAGAGGAGGAAGTTGGGAGCGTTTAGTTCGCTCTGTGAAGCAGGCCATTGCCAAAACGTTGCCTGTAAACAAACAACTTACCGACGACGAACTGGTCACAGCTTTCATTGAAATCGAGCATACCCTAAACTCGAGGCCGATAGCTATGTTGCCAGACGGTGTTGCATTAACGCCGAATCATTTGCTAATGCAGAGTCCAGCATTTCTTGTGCCGGCATCAGAACCCATTAGTGCCGACCTATATAGTCGTAAAAGCTGGAAAGTAACACAGTTTGTGGCGTACACATTCTGGGAATATTGGCGGGAATACTATCTTCCCACCATATCCACCAGAACAAAGTGGTACAAAACGGTTCGGAGTCTCCAAAGAGGAGATTACGTGTTGATAACCGAACCTATTGTCAAGAGAAAGTATTGGGAGACGGGAGTGATCTTGCACACACACCCAGACGTGCAAAACATAGTGCGCACAGTCACTGTGAAAATTAGGTGCAAGTGTCCACACCCAAAAAAGTGTAAAACTAATGGTTTACACACCTTGGACCGACCGGTCCAAGATATTGTGTTATTAGAGGAGACACGTATCGAGACGGGAGATTATAATTTGTCTCCTGCCTCAAAACAGAGTTAGTGTTGGACGCAACTCACTTCGTATGCATTCCTCGTATGCAAATACAAGGAAATGCATAGGAGCGGGGTTGTGGTGATTTGCGTTGAGTTTTGTCTGGTGGGTATCAAAACAAAATTTTATTTTCAAAAAATTTTGGAAAATTAGAAAATTTTAAAAATTAGAAGTGAACCCAAGACAATTCCAGACGCTGTGTATAGACGCGTTTTAGAATTCGTCTATAGATAAACAGTAATTTGAAAAGTCGTGAAGCCTGGAAAATAGCATTTAGAAACCATGGTGACGGCTATATTACGTAGGAGTGTAAATTGAGTTTAGCAACTTCCACAGATTGGTGCCAACAGTGCAACTAAGGTGCTAAAGGTTAGTAGCACCAGAGGCGTACATGGACCCCACTCAGTAGTTTGCAGGATGTGTGATGTTCGATTATCAAACCTGTGGGTTTGGTATAGTCGAGTATTGTGACTATGGTCCTTTCTAACTACTGTAGTTTAGTAGGAGTAATGGGAGTAGTTTGGGCATCAAAAAGTGAGTTGGTCACGGCCAGTTTATCTCCAAAGTTTTTGCGCTATGCATGGGAATAGGTTAGAGGATAGTTAGTTAGGAAGAGACGGGATCTAGAGAGTCGAACCTGAACTGCTGGAAGGCGGGGGGGTTCGGGAGGTCTGTCTTTCGGCGACATCTAACTGATTTACCCACAGTGTAGTTGGTTACGTAACGGCACTTATTGGGATATATATATATGTATATACGCGTAATATAATGGAGAGGGATATTAGAGCGCAACCGCGCAGAGGATTTACTGCCAGAGAGGAGGCGGAGCTACCATTCGCGCGACCGGGATGTAAAGATTCTAACGTTTACTACCATGGGCGGTCCGTGATGGAGCTGAACGGGAAGTATAAACCAAGTTATGATAAAGAATTACGGAGAGAAAGAATGAGAGCGTTGGGGGACCGGATGGAAGTTTTGCGGAAAGAGTATCGCACGCGGTATCCCTACGACTTTGCTTTGGACGTGTGCGACATTAGCGCAGATCCGGACGAGGAAATCGCACGACTATACCATATGAATATGTATTTACGACACGAGGAGCCTCTACCTGCAGTCCGAGACCAGTTCGACGGAATGCACCTGTATCGGAGGACTCGAGGCGAGGATCAGGAGACGCCGAAAGTCTTCAGCGTATACAAGCTCTTCTACAAGTGTGGTGAATGCATGAATAAACAGGACGTAGCGATTCCCGACCGACTAGACGAGCAACATCCGGAACCGATATTAACGCGATGTCCAGCTCACCAATTCCTTAGATATAACGAGGGAGGTTACCCGATGAGCAACCCGATGATCAGTATCGACTTCAGCGGAAAGCGACCTCCGAGACCCATTACGCCGACCGTTACGACATTAGATCCGTATACGGAGATTAAACCCTGTTCGACACCCAGTTTGATAGAGACGGCAGCGGCCATTTCGCTGTACCGAGCCTACAAGGATCTAGAGGCGCGGCGCGAAGCGGCGCGGGACTCGGGTACCAAACCCGCGGGTTTGGAGCTCTCGAGTCCCTGGACTGCGTTTACTTCACCTCACCGAGTGAGAAGCCTCACGCCTGAGCATCAGGACGACATAGACGCGTTGCGGCAGGAGGAGCGAGCGGCGAAGGCGAAGGAGTTATTTGAGAACAGGATAGCAGAGTATAATAAGACCGCGGATAGACATCAAGAGGAGACGAGGAGAGTGACCGGATTTGTTCCACAGGTCGTATCTCAACCCGGACCGGTGTATTATTCCGACGGCACCGAACCTGCGATATTAGTAGATCATCCGGAGTCGCGAGAAGCGATACGATTCTTGCCGATGGTAAGAATGGCGGACCATTGGAACGTTGACTGTTTACGGGAAGTTTTATGCGCGAAGTTCTTGCGTGATGTCCCAATGCAGATCACAGATTACGACACGTTGGATAAGATTGGAGCTCCGGGGAAGGAGAGTAAGTTATTCGGATGGTTGGATAAGTACATCAAGGTATGGGTCGCGGTGGCTACATTCCCAGATGACGAGGAGGTAGACCAGACGTGGCTGAGGAGGAAGGGTTCTTATACCCGATATGATGACCACAAGGCGATCGAGCGCATGTGGACCCCATCAGATGAGATTCAGCGTCAGTGGAGGAAGACGGAGGAATCACTGCAGGATTGGAGAGTGATGTTCTACGACAATGAAGGAGGGTCCCATCAGGAATGCTTGACTAGCAAGTGTATTCAAATTCGTGCGGCCGATGGTGTGACTCATGTGTTTATGCGTGTGAGGGCGGATCGAGAGAGACCGGAGCCCATCATAACGACACAATATCGGAAAGGGAAGGATCCTAGGGAACAGATTTTGGAGGTATGCAGGCGAGGAGGTATGCACGGAGCGGAGCGTATCGACGCCAGGATGTTACCCAAGAAAGTTAGAGAGGCTATTCTCAACCAAGATTACGTCAAGGTGGGATCGGGAGTCCAGAGCGATTTGGAGAGCGACTTCAACGCCATGACTGATCTGGAAGATAGATTGCCTAGACCGTTTGTCGACACCAAGCTATTGTTGCTATGGGCACAGGATATTGGAATTTATAGGGAGTATCCCAACTCTGCCAAGACAGGTATGGGCTTTATAGCACACTTGTTGTATAATTGGGACTTTAAGTTGAAGACGCAGAAGAAGTACGAGGAGGCGTATGGCGAATACAACACGCCACCGGGAGCGGAGTTCAAATCCCACTTCAAGCGGCAAGCGTTAGTGTATTGGAACATTTGCGCGCCACCCCGTGCGTCGCTACAATATTATTTGGTGCTTGAGTCGAACACGGTGACTTGTTTATTAGCGGATATCGTTGCGCGAGTTTTGAAGCGTCATCCATTGGTATTCGGAGGAGATCAATACGTTCGCTCGAAAGGGGGAATCCAATCCGACGTGATGAAGCGTTTCTTAACCCCGTTCTTCAACCAATCGTTAGAGAATACGTCGATGGTGAGGAGAGGATTAGCGATATTCGAAGGAGTATATCGACAGAACATCGGAGATTTGGGAGACCGACCGTCGATGGAATATCCGACGCCAGAAGCTTTGGAGAAGTGGTTCGGGAATCAAACCCGCGGGTTTGGTACTCCCTTCCACTCGGAGGCTGATAGACCTGTTAAGGAGGGCTGGCCGGAAACGTTAGTAGAGGTGTTCGGAGTAGATCTTCCGGTGGAGAAGACATATCCGAAACGAACGCGGGAGGAAATATTGGAGATAGAGGATAAGGGCGAGGATGTTTACTTTGTTCCGGATCGACAACCGTTGACTGGAGAGGACGACATCGTATTAGACATTGGGAAGGAAGGAAGTGCGAAACCGATTGGAGACCTCATATACGAGAGGGCCTGGTTTCCACAAGCGCGTAGGTGCAAATTGTGCGGCAGCACAAGGCACAATCTAAAGTCGTGCGACGCGGTAATAGAGGCGGCGCATAAGGTCTGCCGTTGGTGTAATGAGACCGACCATTCGTTTCACACGTGCACCGTCTTCATTTCTCAATGCGGATATTGCGGGGTAAAGGGACATCGTAGCGCAAGATGTCAGCTGCGAGATGATTCCTTTCAAAACCATAGCGCTAACCTACTTCGGGAGATGTTAGATAAGTGGGAGGGTGTGGCCGATTACCATATTCAAGCGCAGATGCGTTGGTTACCATTTAAGGCAGGATATGGGTTTTGGGCGGTAGACCCATCGCATGTTGCGTACGAGCCATATTTACAATCGCTACCACAATATCAGGAGCTCATCCTAACTGCTCAAGACCTTCCACAGAACACTGGAGTTATCGTAGTTCGAGAGTACTTCAGACAATTGAACATGGACAATAAGTACACATGGAACTTCGTTGCCATTTGCGATCGCATTACGAAGGGTGTATTTACGGAGACTAGAAAGGTGGTACGCGCGCGAGGAGATTGGAGGATGGCGGCTATACAGTACCGCAACGAATTCTTGTTGACTCATGTGCCAGTGGGTTCATTGACCGCTGAGAGGATACAAGAGCAAAGGATCGCAGCGACCACAGCGACGACCGCTGGAGCGCGAGGCTCGCGGAAAGAACCAGGAGGAGAGGTCCGAGACAAGCGTCAAGTCAAGGACGACCACTACCATTCGATTATAGAAGCGCAGCGGTTGCAGCGCAAGGCGCAGGGGGCGTCTGAGAAAGCGCGTGTGCAACTGCAGAAGGAAGAGTTGGCGGAAGCGACCACGGGAGCGCGACAATTGGGACGAGGCCGAGGGAGAAGTTCGAGCCGAGAGTCTGTCGGGGCTCAGGGAACGTCGTCGTCGGTTCCGGGGAGTGACGCCTCACGGACGCCGTCAACAGAGTCGACTAGAGGACGACTGGTGTATCTGGGCAGAGGGCGAAAGAGAGGAGCGAGCCCGAAGAACCCAGGAGCGGGTTGTTAATGCATCGTATCACAGGGCGACAGACTCTAGATATATACATCATCGTCGCTCTGATGTATATTGTAGCATTTTAGAAATATCCGACTAGACTCATATACACTAGTTGCATAATTATTTGAATTTATATTATGAGAGAGGCGAAGGAAGTGATTGGGGAGACAAACCTGCGGGTTTGGCTTACTCCTTTCACTTGTCCTAGCAATCATCAAACCAAGATGATTTGCGTTTTTTATAAGAAATTAAGTAAAGTCCGAAAATGAAAGAAATTATTACGTATTTTATATTTAATTTGATTATCGGCCTTTAATGCAATTTAGTTAAAAAATTTAGCCTCAAATACGTTTATATTTAGTTTATCTTGTTAATATTGCTTGTTAATTTGAGATGGGAAATGGGGGACATTGTCCTAGCCATGTTTCATTTCAATATGTAGATCGTCAATTTGTAAGTAAATAAAGGAAGTAATATTTTGTAATTTAATTTGTATGTAGTAATCATTATGTAGAACGAACGAGAAACAGTATTTTGTAATTTTAATTTGTATGTAAATTCATTATGCAATATCTATGGCAATATTTGTAAATAGTAGAATTATTATGTTATTTAGATTGGTTGGAAGAAATTTATTTTGTTTTGTATACATCACCTTATACTCTTCTACAATTGGAGGGAAACATTGTATGATTTCCCTTGGAGCGGTGTTACGGTATATGGCGCTGTATCCATAATATTAGTCATCATGCAGTATGCAATATTAGTCCGTTATGCAGTATGCAATATTAGTCCGTTATACTGTATGTAATATTAGTCCGTTGTGCAGCATGATATTTTAGATAAGGCATAATAACGCAGTGGTATTTAGATAGGGAAATCGAAACACCCATATATTTGAATCCATCCATTTTGTATAGTATGTAGCCCTACCTACGTAATTTTGTATTAGGTTATATGTAGATAGTTCCAGGGTAAGTTTATTCGGACCCTGGATTCCGTGCTTGCTGATATTAGCTTTAGTAGGGCTAGCATATAGGGACGCTGTCCTGGCCATTCAGCAGCCAGAGACGTGAACCATTACCATATATGGTAATAATTCGAGGAAGGGGAGCAAATAGGGCTACAATCCGGCCTCCTTATTGGACTAGCTGCTTCCAGGTTGGTCTAGTGCTAGCACGGACTGGAGAGCCAATAAGAAAGCGATTGAGTCACCCTATTGCATCACCCCATCCGGATCACCTATAAATTGGCGGTGTGCCGGTAGAGCCTCACAACTCATCACATGACACCTAGCCCTAGCACCTGTCTTGCTGTTTTTTCTTGATACTTATACTTTCTGCAATTTGCTAATTTGATTAATTTCGTGAATGATTTGCTAGTGCGATTACTTGCTTGTGTTTCTCAATAATTCCTTCGATTACTGCTAATTACAACTGAACTATGATTTCTACCTTTTGATTAATGGTTCTATGTGATTCTTTTCTGCGCAATAATCCTAAGGGATTCCTGAGACTGTCAGACTTTGTGATTTGCATGCGCCGCTACGGTAGCTATTAGCGTAATGGAGGGCTAAGGCGCCAGCGGGCGGTGGGCACATCGGGGGGTTGGGCGACTAAGGGAGAGCGGAGGATTCAAAGCGAGCAACGCTGGCGTGGGGTCACCGTTGCGGTCGGGAAGTTAACGCTGTGGTACGCAGACCAATCGCCGGTACAGTAGTTAGGGGGCTGATGATCCAGGTTTCGTCTCTATTTAGTATTAGGGGGGCGGGAATCAGGTTAGTTAGGAGTCCTATATGTATCCGGGAGAGGCCTGCACGTATCAAAACGTTTCGAACGTTGAGCGTGTAGTACGAATAGTGAGTCGCATAATTGTGGGCTATACAGTAGTTAACTGCATAATTGCGAACTGTGATTGCTGATGCTGATTGGTGTGTTACTGAAGTGTGCCTATGATTGTGAATGTTTAGGTAGGCGCTCTTTTCTCTTTGATTGATTTCTATTTCTTAGTTACAACAATTAGTTACTGATTAGGTCAAAGTAATACGGCAAATTTAGGCTATTACTAGCGAAACTTGTTGCGTAATAAATTAGAATTACGTATTCTGGAACTCTTAGTAATTAGTACGCTGTTAAATATTTGTGACTGTAATTGATTAGTAAAAAATTAAGAATTAGTACGCAGCATAGCGGAGAGTAGCTAAAGTAATAATTAGAGTACTGTAAACTATTCACGCTAAGCGGTTATTTGCATTAGCGGGCAATCAGCTAGAACACACTATTCAGTACGCACGAAACGCTAGTGATTTGCTGGCCTAAAGCCAGCTGCAGGCAATTTTAGACCCAGAGTGGTACTATCCACGAGAGACAATTACTGTACCATTTTTGATATTTAAATATTCTCGCATTCACACATTACGTTAGGGAACCTCCAGTATTCGCGATTAGAAAGACGTAGGTAATAGCGTGCTTTAATAAGTGATAGAATTAGGCGTAAGAATACTCTGAGTGCAAGGCCTCTCGCACTCGTCTTAAGTAAGCTTAGGGAGCCGACTCAGGTTTATTGTTTTGGTTATTCCTGCGTGGCTCATAGATTCGAACAGTTAGCTCTCTATTGAGCAATCGGTAGAGAAAGGAACAAGCGATTTTGCAGGAGTTGTGTAAAAATTAGTAAATATATTAGCGGACGGCAGATTAGCGCCATCTAACGGTAAGTAGCGGTCTTGTATTTAGCAACCCTTACAATTTAGTAATATCACGCTCCTGAGCCCCTTTACTTAACAGTAGAGCAGTCTTTGTGTCTTATTGGTTAGACGAGAACTTATTAGGTTGGCAGAAGGATATTAACGGGTATTGGTCTGTTCAACAGTTCTGCTGTTAGTATAGAGGTCGCGGTTGTTTATCACACTGCCTGGTCCTCACGGCGAAAGCAATGTCCTGCAAAGCGGAGGCGATTTTGTTCTAGTGTCAAGCTTGGGGGAACCAATGAGACACCTCCAATGTTATATAGTGTCTGGTTGGAGATGTGTGCATTGAACTTGACACAATGAACCCGGCGTAGCATTCTTGTGAATGTGCCGTCCAGAGATTTGGTGTCCTCAGCAGTTAGAGCCCAGCATGGACTCCCATAGAGGAGTACTGGAACTACTGCTGCTCTAAATAACCGGACCTTAAGTTTCCGATTAATTTTCGGTGACTTCCAAATCCTGGAAAGCCTATTCAAGGCTGCCCATGCCTATCCCTTACGTATTCGAAGGTCCTCACCTGACTTCCATATCCATGATCCCAGGTAACAGAAGTCGTCCACATGCTCAAGCATACCATCCTTTGAGCTTATGCTCATCCGGTCAGAGACTTGCTGATGACTTTCAAAGTTAACTGTCTAAATTTTGGTATTTTTGGAGTTAATAAAAAGACCAATATTATACTAGAAGCAGCATGTTATAATGAGCTGAGGAGCCGTTGGGCTCCCTCTAGTGATTCTGAGAGTTCTCCTAAGTCATCAGCAACATGCGTAGAACATAGTCAACCACAATTATGAACAAGAATGGTGCAAGTGTGTCTCCCTGGAAGACTCCCCATAACACTTCAAATGGTTCTGTGTCACCGTCAACAGTAGACACAAATGTTGTTTAACCATGGTATACTGATCGGATTACTGCTATAATTTAATCAGGAATCCCATATAATGAAAGTATACTGAACATACGTGAGCGAGAGACTGAATCAAATGCCTTGGAGAAGTCAACAAAGATAACAGTTTTTTATAATTCTTAAATTATCCTTCTAAGTGCCAAAATGGGCTCCATGGACCCAACTACCTTTACGGGACCCATTCTGATTTCCACGAAGCAGCCTCTCAATGGGATCCCTGATGCGAGTTAATATAATTCTATTGTATAGCTTTGCAGCAATCGAGATCAATGAGATTCTCCGAAAAGAACCATAGAGTGTTAGGTTGCCCTTCTTGGGAACTGGCACCAACTTATTTGTTTTCATTTCTTGTGGGACTATGAGGAGGTAAATTGCGGACATACAAGGTATCATGTAGTATTTCCAGGTCTATCTTTTACCTGAGCCGCTAGCTCTCATCTGACGCTCTGTTAGAGCGTCAGACTGCCAACGCGGAGGTCACCAGTTCGATCCCACCTGGACATCATTGCCGACTTTGCAAAGCTGTGTCCAACAATAGTTATAATAATGTAACAACTTGACACGTCCCCTTGTTTTTTTTAGAATTAAAAACATCATTTTTTTAGCAGTGGGTTTTATAGAATTAATAACCTAGTTTTCCTATATTATGTTGGTGTTCCAAAGTTCCATTATCTGTATATTGTCGACTAATCCAGTTGGATTATTCAAGGCGTGAATTTCGAACCCCGCATTTCCAATCTAACTAAATGAATTTAATGTTTACATATTGAAGTGCGTGGTTAAATGAATAGAGTAAGTCACCTCTGTATCCACTCAACTCACAAGAACCATGTATGTTGGCCTTGGAGAAGATTAATTCAGCAAATTGTTATATGTTGCGACCACTTTCCTATCCTTCACCGCTCTCTAGTTGATTAAATTCACTCGCCAACAATAATAGGATCAGGTTTGGCAGGAAGCAAATCTTTTGTTATCTATAAAAGGATTCTTTAACTTTCTTTAAGGGAAGCGTTAGATGCGTCGACTCTCGGACAATATTTCCACTCCTCTCAATAATCTTCCTCTTCATTTTATGTGCAAGAATCCTTGGTTGTTTGTTTAACACAAAGTTATGCCACCTGAAAATCCAATGTCCAGTATGTTATACTGTAGAGTATCATGGAATGTCTCCCATTTTATAGGATTTAATATGAACATCGAAGTAGGAAAAGTAGTGACCGGTACAAATGTGAGAGTTGGTTATACAGTATAGCTAGAATTTCAATTTATTTACATTTTTTGTTTGTTGATATTGCCACGACAACCGTAGTGTGATTCAATGTTTCTGGTGGGTGTTTCACGTACCGTCATTTAACTAAATTAATGTAAATAAAATATAATTTAATAAATGTGTGTTTCACGAAGTATAATTTATTTAAATTCTGGAGTTGGAGGCTACTCTCATGTTCCACCCCGACCAACAAAGCCATTGGTGAATCTAAGGCAAGTCACTGGACTAGCCACAGTAAACACCCTAACACTCGGGTCCCCAATGCGACAAGGTGAGCTGACTGCCTTGGCAGATAAGCTTTCTCTTAGCGCAGTGGGTGTTCAAGAGCACCGAATGCAGACTGGACAGACTGATGAGGTTCTGATTAAGGACATGGGGGGCGGTTGGCGACTCGCCCTCGCATCAGCAGATGATAGTGGCAATGGTGGAATTCGTCTATTGATGAATCCAACTGCACATGCAGCATTGGACAAAATAGACCAAATCTCTAAAAATCTAAAATCTAAAAAACCTACAAATCTCATCTGTTGCCACTTCTCATGTTCTGGAAGACTGGCTAATAAGTTTCCTAAGGTGGTTCTGATTGTGTGCTACTCTCCAACTAGTGTTGCCCCTGTAGAGGAGGTGGAAAATATCTACCACAATCTACAAGCAGCTACTAATTAAGCTATACGGTTAATTATTACGGCTAATTATGTTAATGAGATTAAATTAGACCTAATTACGTAAATGATACCATTTTAAGTTAAATGACAGGATGGATAAATGGTGCTTAAATGAAAGTTTTGTGAAACACAAAAACTTCCTGTCATTTAAACTAAATTAAATGAAGGTACGTGAAACACCCCCCAGGTTCTTTCACTTTCACTGTAAATTTCCTCACCACATTACTTCACTATTAAATACTCAGCTGTAATGTGATATGCTGACCTCTTGAATTTTGCAGTGATCTAACTACTCGCTGATAATACTAACAGCGCTATGTAATTTCATTCACTTATACGTTCATTTTGTAACAAACCACGCTGATGAGCACATTGTAAAAGCAGTGTGTTACTTTACTAATAAAAGTAAAGGCATATTAAATATAATATAATGATGACTAAGTATTTCGTTCTACATTATAGTTCCAATGTTAGAGTTCATGAAGTCCAAATTTAATGTTTCGGAAACTGTGGGAACTATTGAGATGATTATCCGCCGAACTGGCCCGGATTTAACTCATTCGTCGACCGTTAAAGTTGAGACCAAGGAGGAGTCATTATCTGAGCCTCCCCGGATCGGTGAGTGAACCTGCTATACAGTGGCAGGAGAGGTGGGGTCTACTGGGTCGGTGAGTGAACCTGCTATACATTAGGAGGGAGGGGTGGGGTCTACTGGGTCGATGAGTGAACCTGCTATACAGTAGGGGGAGGGGTGGGGTCTACTGGGTCGGTGAGTTAACCTGATATATAGTAGGGGGGAGGGGTGGGGTCTACTGGGTCGGTGAGTGAACCTGCTATACAGTAGGGGGAGGGGTGGGGTCTACTGGGTCGGTGAGTGAACCTGCTATACAGTAGGGGGAGGGGTGGGGTCTACTGGGTCGGTGAGTGAACCTGCTATACAGTAGGGGGGGGGGGGGGGGGGTGGGGTCTACTGGGTCGGTGAGTGAACCTGCTTTACAGTAGGAGGGAGGTGTGGGTTCTACTGGGTCGGAGTCATTATCTGAGCATTCCCGGATCGTTGAGTGAACCTGCTATACAGTAGGGGGGAGGGGTGGGGTCTACTGGGTCGGTGAGTGAACCTGCTATGCAGTAGGGGGGAGGGGTGGGGTCTACTGGGTCAGTGAGTGAACCTGCTATACAGTAGGGGGGGGAGGGGTGGGGTCTACAGGGTCGGTGAGTGAACCTGCTATACAGTAGGGGGGTGGGGTGGGGTCTACTGGGTCGGTGAGTGAACCTGCTTTACAGTAGGGGGGGGGGGGGGTGGGGTCTACTGGGTCGGTGAGTGAACCTGCTATACAGTAGGGGGAGGGGTGGGGTCTACTGGGTCGGTGAGTGAACCTGCTACAGTAGGGGGAGGGGTGGGGTCTACTGCGTCGGTGAGTGAACCTGCTATGCAGTAGGCCTACTGTATTGTACCGTGTTATGAAGACCTAGGCTTACTCCTTGATTGTGTGACGATTTATATATTCACTTTCAAAGTGACTCAGATTTGCAAACTTTTTATTTATCTTTTAGCTCTAGTACACTGGTGTTTATTGTTTATCTTGCAGCTCTAGAGCATTGGTGTTTATTGTATATCTTACAGCTCTAGAGCATTAGTGTTTATTGTTTATCTTACAGCTCTAGCTAGACCTGGTGTTTATTGTTTATCTTGCAGCTCTAGCTAGACCTGGTGTGTATTGTTTATCTTACAGCTCTAGCATTGGTGTTTATTGTTTATCTTACAGCTCTAGCATTGGTGTTTATTGTTTATCTTACAGCTCTAGCACTGGTGTTTATTGTTTATCTTACATCTCTAGCACTGGTGTTTATTGTTTATCTTACAGATCTAGCACTGGTGTTTATTGTTCATCTTACAGCTCTAGCTAGACCTGGTGTTTATTGTTTATCTTACAGCTCTAGCACTGGTGTTTATTGTTTATCTTACAGCTCTAGCTAGACCTGGTGTTTATTGTTTATCTTACAGATCTAGCACTGGTGTTTATTGTTCATCTTACAGCTCTAGCTAAACCTGGTGTTTATTGTTTATCTTACAGCACTAGCATTGGTGTTTATTGTTTATCTTACAGATCTAGCACTGGTGTTTATTGTTCATCTTACAGCTCTAGCTAAACCTGGTGTTTATTGTTCATCTTACAGCTCTAGCTAAACCTGGTGTTTATTGTTTATCTTACAGCTCTAGCATTGGTGTTTATTGTTTATCTTACAGCTCTAGCTAAACCTGGTGTTTATTGTTTATCTTACAGCACTAGCATTGGTGTTTATTGTTTATCTTACAGATCTAGCACTGGTGTTTATTGTTCATCTTACAGCTCTAGCTAAACCTGGTGTTTATTGTTCATCTTACAGCTCTAGCTAAACCTGGTGTTTATTGTTTATCTTACAGCACTAGCATTGGTGTTTATTGTTTATCTTACATCTCTAGCACTGGTGTTTATTGTTTATCTTACAGCTCTAGCACTGGTGTTTATTGTTTATCTTACAGCTCTAACTAGACCTGGTGTTTATTGTTTATCTTACAGCTCTAGCATTGGTGTTTGTTTGTTGTTCATCTTACAGCTCTAGCTAAACCTGGTGTTTATTGTTTATCTTACAGCACTAGCATTGGTGTTTATTGTTTATCTTACAGCTCTAGAGCACTACTGTTTATTGTTTATCTTACAGCTCTAGAGCACTACTGTTTATTGTTTATCTTACAGCTCTAGCATTGGTGTTTATTGTTTATCTTACAGCTCTAGAGCACTACTGTTTATTGTTTATCTTACAGCTCTAGCATTGGTGTTTATTGTTTATCTTACAGCTCTAGAGCACTACTGTTTATTGTTTATCTTACAGCTCTAGAGCACTACTGTTTATTGTTTATCTTACAGCTCTAGCTAAACCTGGTGTTTATTGTTTATCTTACAGCTCTAGAGCACTACTGTTTATTGTTTATCTTACAGCTCTAGCTAGACCTGGTGTTTATTGTTTATCTTACAGCTCTAGCTAGACCTGGTGTTTATTGTTTATCTTACAGCACTAGCATTGGTGTTTATTGTTTATCTTACAGCTCTAGAGCACTACTGTTTATTGTTTATCTTACAGCTCTAGAGCACTACTGTTTATTGTTTATCTTACAGCTCTAGCTAGACCTGGTGTTTATTGTTTATCTTACAGCTCTAGCGCACTGGTGTTTATTGTTTATCTTACAGCTCTAGAGCACTACTGTTTATTGTTTATCTTACAGCTCTAGCATTGGTGTTTATTGTTTATCTTACAGCTCTAGCTAAACCTGGTGTTTATTGTTTATCTTACAGCACTAGCATTGGTGTTTATTGTTTATCTTACAGCTCTAGAGCACTACTGTTTATTGTTCATCTTACAGCTCTAGAGCACTACTGTTTATTGTTTATCTTACAGCTCTAACACTGGTGTTTATTGTTTATCTTACAGCTCTAGAGCACTACTGTTTATTGTTTATCTTACAGCTCTAGCATTGGTGTTTATTGTTTATCTTACAGCTCTAGAGCACTACTGTTTATTGTTTATCTTACAGCTCTAGCATTGGTGTTTATTGTTTATCTTACAGCTCTAGCTAAACCTGGTGTTTATTGTTTATCTTACAGCACTAGCATTGGTGTTTATTGTTTATCTTACAGCTCTAGAGCACTACTGTTTATTGTTCATCTTACAGCTCTAGAGCACTACTGTTTATTGTTTATCTTACAGCTCTAGCACTGGTGTTTATTGTGTATCTTACAGCTCTAGAGCACTACTGTTTATTGTTTATCTTACAGCTCTAGAGCACTACTGTTTATTGTTTATCTTACAGCTCTAGCTAGACCTGGTGTTTATTGTTTATCTTACAGCTCTAGAGCACTACTGTTTATTGTTTATCTTACAGCTCTAGCTAGACCTGGTGTTTATTGTTTATCTTACAGCTCTAGCTAGACCTGGTGTTTATTGTTTATCTTACAGCACTAGCATTGGTGTTTATTGTTTATCTTACAGCTCTAGAGCACTACTGTTTATTGTTTATCTTACAGCTCTAGAGCACTACTGTTTATTGTTTATCTTACAGCTCTAGCTAGACCTGGTGTTTATTGTTTATCTTACAGCTCTAGCGCACTGGTGTTTATTGTTTATCTTACAGCTCTAGAGCACTACTGTTTATTGTTTATCTTACAGCTCTAGCATTGGTGTTTATTGTTTATCTTACAGCTCTAGCTAAACCTGGTGTTTATTGTTTATCTTACAGCACTAGCATTGGTGTTTATTGTTTATCTTACAGCTCTAGAGCACTACTGTTTATTGTTCATCTTACAGCTCTAGAGCACTACTGTTTATTGTTTATCTTACAGCTCTAACACTGGTGTTTATTGTTTATCTTACAGCTCTAGAGCACTACTGTTTATTGTTTATCTTACAGCTCTAGCATTGGTGTTTATTGTTTATCTTACAGCTCTAGAGCACTACTGTTTATTGTTTATCTTACAGCTCTAGCATTGGTGTTTATTGTTTATCTTACAGCTCTAGCTAAACCTGGTGTTTATTGTTTATCTTACAGCACTAGCATTGGTGTTTATTGTTTATCTTACAGCTCTAGAGCACTACTGTTTATTGTTCATCTTACAGCTCTAGAGCACTACTGTTTATTGTTTATCTTACAGCTCTAGCACTGGTGTTTATTGTGTATCTAACAGCTCTAGAGCACTACTGTTTATTGTTTATCTTACAGCTCTAGCACTGGTGTTTATTGTTTATCATACAGCTCTAGCTAAACCTGATGTTTATTGTTTATCTTACAGCTCTAGCATTGGTGTTTATTGTTTATCTTACAGCTCTAGAGCACTACTGTTTATTGTTTATCTTACAGCTCTAGAGCACTACTGTTTATTGTCTATCTTACAGCTCTAGCACTGGTGTTTATTGTTCATCTTACAGCTCTAGCTAGACCTGGTGTTTATTGTTCATCTTACAGCTCTAGAGCACTACTGTTTATTGTTTATCTTACAGCTCTAGAGCATTGGTGTTTATTGTTCATCTTACAGCTCTAGCTAAACCTGGTGTTTATTGTTTATCTTACAGCACTAGCATTGGTGTTTATTGTTTATCTTACAGCTCTAGAGCACTACTGTTTATTGTTTATCTTACAGCTCTAGCACTGGTGTTTATTGTTTATCTTACAGCTCTAGAGCACTACTGTTTATTGTTTATCTTACAGCTCTAGCTAGACCTGGTGTTTATTGTTTATCTTACAGCTCTAGCTAGACCTGGTGTTTATTGTTTATCTTACAGCTCTAGCACTGGTGTTTATTGTTTATCTTACAGCTCTAGAGCACTACTGTTTATTGTTTATCTTACAGCTCTAGCTAAACCTGGTGTTTATTGTTTATCTTACAGCACTAGCATTGGTGTTTATTGTTTATCTTACAGCTCTAGCACTGGTGTTTATTGTTTATCTTACAGCTCTAGAGCACTACTGTTTATTGTTCATCTTACAGCTCTTGCTAAACCTGGTGTTTATTGTTTATCTTACAGCACTAGCATTGGTGTTTATTGTTTATCTTACAGCTCTAGAGCACTACTGTTTATTGTTTATCTTACAGCTCTAGCACTGGTGTTTATTGTTCATCTTACAGCTCTAGCTAAACCTGGTGTTTATTGTTTATCTTACAGCTCTAGCACTGGTGTTTATTGTTCATCTTACAGCTCTAGAGCACTACTGTTTATTGTTTATCTTACAGCACTAGCATTGGTGTTTATTGTTTATCTTACAGCTCTAGCTAGATCTGGTGTTTATTGTTCATCTTACAGCACTAGAGCACTACTGTTTATTGTTTATCTTACAGCTCTAGCACTGATGTTTATTGTTCATCTTACAGCTCTAGCTAAACCTGGTGTGTATTGTTTATCTTACAGCACTAGCATTGGTGTTTATTGTTTATCTTATAGCTCTAGCATTGGTGTTTATTGTTTATCTTACAGCTCTAGAGCACTACTGTTTATTGTTTATCTGACAGCTCTAGCTAGACCTGGTGTGTATTGTTTATCTTGCAGCACTATCATTGGTGTTTATTGTTTATCTTACAGCTCTAGAGAACTACTGTTTATTGTTTATCTTACAGCTCTAGCACTGGTGTTTATTGTTCATCTTACAGCTCTAGCTAAACCTGGTGTGTATTGTTTATCTTACAGCACTAGCATTGGTGTTTATTGTTTATCTTACAGCTCTAGAGCACTACTGTTTATTGTTTATCTTACAGCTCTAGAGCACTGGTGTTTATTGTTTATCTTACAGCTCTAGCTAGACCTGGTGTTTATTGTTCATCTTACAGCTCTAGCATTGGTGTTTATTGTTTATCTTACAGCTCTAGCTAAACCTGGTGTGTATTGTTTATCTTACAGCACTAGCATTGGTGTTTATTGTTTATCTTACAGCTCTAGAGCACTACTGTTTATTGTTTATCTTACAGCTCTAGCTAGACCTGGTGTTTATTGTTTATCTTACAGCTCTAGCATTTGTGTTTATTGTTTATCTTACAGCTCTAGAGCACTACTGTTTATTGTCTATCTTACAGCTCTAGCACTGGTGTTTATTGTTTATCTTACAGCTCTAGAGCACTACTGTTTATTGTTTATCTTACAGCTCTAGCATTGGTGTTTATTGTTTATCTTACAGCTCTAGCATTGGTGTTTATTGTTTATCTTACAGCTCTAGATAGACCTGGTGTTTATTGTTTTTCTTACAGCTCTAGCTAAACCTGGTGTTTATTGTTTATCTTACAGCACTAGCATTGGTGTTTATTGTTTATCTTACAGCTCTAGAGCACTAATGTTTATTGTTTATCTTTCAGCTCTAGCATTGGTGTTTATTGTTTATCTTACAGCTCTAGCACTGGTGTTTATTGTTTATCTTACAGCTCTAGCTAAACCTGGTGTTTATTGTTCATCTTACAGCACTAGCATTGGTGTTTATTGTTTATCTTACAGCTCTAGAGCACTACTGTTTATTGTTTATCTTACAGCTCTAGCACTTGTGTTTATTGTTTATCTTACAGCTCTAGCACTGGTGTTTATTGTTTATCTTACAGCTCTAGAGCACTACTGTTTATTGTTTATCTTACAGCACTAGCATTGGTGTTTATTGTTTATCTTACAGCTCTAGAGCACTACTGTTTATTGTTTATCTTACAGCTCTAGCACTGGTGTTTATTGTTTATCTTACAGCTCTAGCACTGGTGTTTATTGTTTATCTTACAGCTCTAGAGCACTACTGTTTATTGTTTATCTTACAGCTCTAGCTAGACCTGGTGTTTATTGTTTATCTTACAGCTCTAGCGCACTGGTGTTTATTGTTTATCTTACAGCTCTAGAGCACTACTGTTTATTGTTTATCTTACAGCTCTAGCATTGGTGTTTATTGTTTATCTTACAGCTCTAGAGCACTACTGTTTATTGTTTATCTTACAGCTCTAGCATTGGTGTTTATTGTTTATTTTACAGCTCTAGCTAAACCTGGTGTTTATTGTTTATCTTACAGCCTAGCATTGGTGTTTATTGTTTATCTTACAGCTCTAGAGCACTACTGTTTATTGTTCATCTTACAGCTCTAGAGCACTACTGTTTATTGTTTATCTTACAGCTCTAGAGCATTGGTGTTTATTGTTCATCTTACAGCTCTAGCTAAACCTGGTGTTTATTGTTTATCTTACAGCACTAGCATTGGTGTTTATTGTTATCTTACAGCTCTAGAGCACTACTGTTTATTGTTTATCTTACAGCACTAGCATTGGTGTTTATTGTTTATCTTACAGCTCTAGCTAGATCTGGTGTTTATTGTTCATCTTACAGCACTAGAGCACTACTGTTTATTGTTTATCTTACAGCACTAGCATTGGTGTTTATTGTTTATCTTACAGCTCTAGAGCACTACTGTTTATTGTTTATCTTACAGCTCTAGCACTGGTGTTTATTGTTTATCTTACAGCTCTAGCACTGGTGTTTATTGTTTATCTTACAGCTCTAGAGCACTACTGTTTATTGTTTATCTTACAGCTCTAGAGCACTACTGTTTATTGTTTATCTTACAGCACTAGCATTGGTGTTTATTGTTTATCTTACAGCTCTAGAGCACTACTGTTTATTGTTTATCTTACAGCTCTAGCACTGGTGTTTATTGTTTATCTTACAGCTCTAGCACTGGTGTTTATTGTTTATCTTACAGCTCTAGAGCACTACTGTTTATTGTTTATCTTACAGCTCTAGCTAGACCTGGTGTGTATTGTTTATCTTACAGCACTAGCATTGGTGTTTATTGTTTATCTTACAGCTCTAGCTAGATCTGGTGTTTATTGTTTATCTTACAGCTGTAGAGCACTACTGTTTATTGTTTATCTTACAGCTCTAGCACTGGTGTTTATTGTTCATCTTACAGCACTAGAGCACTACTGTTTATTGTTTATCTTACAGCTCTAGCACTGGTGTTTATTGTTCATCTTACAGCTCTAGCTAATCCTGGTGTGTATTGTTTATCTTACAGCACTAGCATTGGTGTTTATTGTTTATCTTATAGCTCTAGCATTAGTGTTTATTGTTTATCTTACAGCTCTAGAGCACTACTGTTTATTGTTTATCTGACAGCTCTAGCTAGACCTGGTGTGTATTGTTTATCTTGCAGCACTAGCATTGGTGTTTATTGTTTATCTTACAGCTCTAGAGAACTACTGTTTATTGTTTATCTTACAGCTCTAGCACTGTTGTTTATTGTTCATCTTACAGCTCTAGCTAAACCTGGTGTGTATTGTTTATCTTACAGCACTAGCATTGGTGTTTATTGTTTATCTTACAGCTCTAGAGCACTACTGTTTATTGTTTATCTTACAGCTCTAGCTAGACCTGGTGTGTATTGTTTATCTTACAGCACTAGCATTGGTGTTTATTGTTTATCTTACAGCTCTAGAGCACTACTGTTTATTGTTTATCTTACAGCTCTAGCTAGACCTGGTGTTTATTGTTTATCTTACAGCTCTAGCATTTGTGTTTATTGTTTATCTTACAGCTCTAGAGCACTACTGTTTATTGTCTATCTTACAGCTCTAGCACTGGTGTTTATTGTTTATCTTACAGCTCTAGAGCACTACTGTTTATTGTTTATCTTACTGCTCTAGCATTGGTGTTTATTGTTTATCTTACAGCTCTAGCATTGTTGTTTATTGTTTATCTTACAGCTCTAGATAGACCTGGTGTTTATTGTTTATCTTACAGCTCTAGCTAAACCTGGTGTTTATTGTTTATCTTACAGCACTAGCATTTCGTGTTTATTGTTTATCTTACAGCTCTAGAGCACTACTGTTTATTGTTTATCTTACAGCACTAGCATTGGTGTTTATTGTTTATCTTACAGCTCTAGCACTGGTGTTTATTGTTTATCTTACAGCTCTAGATATACCTGGTGTTTATTGTTTATCTTACAGCTCTAGCTAAACCTGGTGTTTATTGTTTATCTTACAGCACTAGCATTGGTGTTTATTGTTTATCTTACAGCTCTAGAGCACTACTGTTTATTGTTTATCTTACAGCTCTAGCATTGGTGTTTATTGTTTATCTTACAGCTCTAGCACCTGTGTTTATTGTTTATCTTACAGCTCTAGCTAGACCTGGTGTTTATTGTTTATCTTACAGCACTAGCATTGGTGTTTATTGTTTATCTTACAGCTCTAGAGCACTACTGTTTATTGTTTATCTTACAGCTCTAGCATTGGTGTTTATTGTTTATCTTACAGCTCTAAAGCACTACTGTTTATTGTTTATCTTACAGCTCTAGCTAAACCTGGTGTTTATTGTTATTGTTACAGCACTAGTATTGGTGTTTATTGTTTATCTTACAGCACTAGCATTGGTGTTTATTGTTTATCTTACAGCTCTAGCATTGGTGTTTATTGTTTATCTTACAGCTCTAGAGCACTGCTGTTTATTGTCTATCTTACAGCTCTAGCACTGGTGTTTATTGTTTATCTTACAGCTCTAGAGCACTACTGTTTATTGTTTATCTTACAGCTCTAGCATTGGTGTTTACTGTTTATCTTACAGCTAGCACTGGTGTTTATTGTTTATCTTACAGCTCTAGATAGACCTGGTGTTTATTGTTTATCTTACAGCTCTAGCTAAACCTGGTGTTTATTGTTTATCTTACAGCTCTAGATAGACCTGGTGTTTATTGTTTATCTTACAGCTCTAGCTAAACCTGGTGTGTATTGTTTATCTTACAGCACTAGCATTGGTGTTTATTGTTTATCTTACAGCTCTAGAGCACTACTGTTTATTGTTTATCTTACAGCTCTAGCTAGACCTGGTGTTTATTGTTTATCTTACAGCTCTAGCATTTGTGTTTATTGTTTATCTTACAGCTCTAGAGCACTACTGTTTATTGTCTATCTTACAGCTCTAGCACTGGTGTTTATTGTTTATCTTACAGCTCTAGAGCACTACTGTTTATTGTTTATCTTACAGCTCTAGCATTGGTGTTTATTGTTTATCTTACAGCTCTAGCATTGGTGTTTATTGTTTATCTTACAGCTCTAGATAGACCTGGTGTTTATTGTTTTTCTTACAGCTCTAGCTAAACCTGGTGTTTATTGTTTATCTTACAGCACTAGCATTGATGTTTATTGTTTATCTTACAGCTCTAGAGCACTAATGTTTATTGTTTATCTTTCAGCTCTAGCATTGGTGTTTATTGTTTATCTTACAGCTCTAGCACTGGTGTTTATTGTTTATCTTACAGCTCTAGCTAAACCTGGTGTTTATTGTTCATCTTACAGCACTAACATTGGTGTTTATTGTTTATCTTACAGCTCTAGAGCACTACTGTTTATTGTTTATCTTACAGCTCTAGCACTGGTGTTTATTGTTTATCTTACAGCTCTAGCACTGGTGTTTATTGTTTATCTTACAGCTCTAGAGCACTACTGTTTATTGTTTATCTTACAGCACTAGCATTGGTGTTTATTGTTTATCTTACAGCTCTAGAGCACTACTGTTTATTGTTTATCTTACAGCTCTAGCACTGGTGTTTATTGTTTATCTTACAGCTCTAGCACTGGTGTTTATTGTTTATCTTACAGCTCTAGAGCACTACTGTTTATTGTTTATCTTACAGCTCTAGCTAGACCTGGTGTTTATTGTTTATCTTACAGCTCTAGCGCACTGGTGTTTATTGTTTATCTTACAGCTCTAGAGCACTACTGTTTATTGTTTATCTTACAGCTCTAGCATTGGTGTTTATTGTTTATCTTACAGCTCTAGAGCACTACTGTTTATTGTTTATCTTACAGCTCTAGCATTGGTGTTTATTGTTTATTTTACAGCTCTAGCTAAACCTGGTGTTTATTGTTTATCTTACAGCCTAGCATTGGTGTTTATTGTTTATCTTACAGCTCTAGAGCACTACTGTTTATTGTTCATCTTACAGCTCTAGAGCACTACTGTTTATTGTTTATCTTACAGCTCTAGAGCATTGGTGTTTATTGTTCATCTTACAGCTCTAGCTAAACCTGGTGTTTATTGTTTATCTTACAGCACTAGCATTGGTGTTTATTGTTATCTTACAGCTCTAGAGCACTACTGTTTATTGTTTATCTTACAGCACTAGCATTGGTGTTTATTGTTTATCTTACAGCTCTAGCTAGATCTGGTGTTTATTGTTCATCTTACAGCACTAGAGCACTACTGTTTATTGTTTATCTTACAGCACTAGCATTGGTGTTTATTGTTTATCTTACAGCTCTAGAGCACTACTGTTTATTGTTTATCTTACAGCTCTAGAGCACTACTGTTTATTGTTTATCTTACAGCTCTAGCACTGGTGTTTATTGTTTATCTTACAGCTCTAGCACTGGTGTTTATTGTTTATCTTACAGCTCTAGAGCACTACTGTTTATTGTTTATCTTACAGCTCTAGAGCACTACTGTTTATTGTTTATCTTACAGCACTAGCATTGGTGTTTATTGTTTATCTTACAGCTCTAGAGCACTACTGTTTATTGTTTATCTTACAGCTCTAGCACTGGTGTTTATTGTTTATCTTACAGCTCTAGCACTGGTGTTTATTGTTTATCTTACAGCTCTAGAGCACTACTGTTTATTGTTTATCTTACAGCTCTAGGCTAGACCTGGTGTGTATTGTTTATCTTACAGCACTAGCATTGGTGTTTATTGTTTATCTTACAGCTCTAGCTAGATCTGGTGTTTATTGTTTATCTTACAGCTGTAGAGCACTACTGTTTATTGTTTATCTTACAGCTCTAGCACTGGTGTTTATTGTTCATCTTACAGCACTAGAGCACTACTGTTTATTGTTTATCTTACAGCTCTAGCACTGGTGTTTATTGTTCATCTTACAGCTCTAGCTAATCCTGGTGTGTATTGTTTATCTTACAGCACTATCATTGGTGTTTATTGTTTATCTTATAGCTCTAGCATTAGTGTTTATTGTTTATCTTACAGCTCTAGAGCACTACTGTTTATTGTTTATCTGACAGCTCTAGCTAGACCTGGTGTGTATTGTTTATCTTGCAGCACTAGCATTGGTGTTTATTGTTTATCTTACAGCTCTAGAGAACTACTGTTTATTGTTTATCTTACAGCTCTAGCACTGTTGTTTATTGTTCATCTTACAGCTCTAGCTAAACCTGGTGTGTATTGTTTATCTTACAGCACTAGCATTGGTGTTTATTGTTTATCTTACAGCTCTAGAGCACTACTGTTTATTGTTTATCTTACAGCTCTAGCTAGACCTGGTGTGTATTGTTTATCTTACGGCACTAGCATTGGTGTTTATTGTTTATCTTACAGCTCTAGAGCACTACTGTTTATTGTTTATCTTACAGCTCTAGCTAGACCTGGTGTTTATTGTTTATCTTACAGCTCTAGCATTTGTGTTTATTGTTTATCTTACAGCTCTAGAGCACTACTGTTTATTGTCTATCTTACAGCTCTAGCACTGGTGTTTATTGTTTATCTTACAGCTCTAGAGCACTACTGTTTATTGTTTATCTTACTGCTCTAGCATTGGTGTTTATTGTTTATCTTACAGCTCTAGCATTGGTGTTTATTGTTTATCTTACAGCTCTAGATAGACCTGGTGTTTATTGTTTATCTTACAGCTCTAGCTAAACCTGGTGTTTATTGTTTATCTTACAGCACTAGCATTGGTGTTTATTGTTTATCTTACAGCTCTAGAGCACTACTGTTTATTGTTTATCTTACAGCACTAGCATTGGTGTTTATTGTTTATCTTACAGCTCTAGCACTGGTGTTTATTGTTTATCTTACAGCTCTAGATATACCTGGTGTTTATTGTTTATCTTACAGCTCTAGCTAAACCTGGTGTTTATTGTTTATCTTACAGCACTAGCATTGGTGTTTATTGTTTATCTTACAGCTCTAGAGCACTACTGTTTATTGTTTATCTTACAGCTCTAGCATTGGTGTTTATTGTTTATCTTACAGCTCTAGCACTGGTGTTTATTGTTTATCTTACAGCTCTAGCTAGACCTGGTGTTTATTGTTTATCTTACAGCACTAGCATTGGTGTTTATTGTTTATCTTACAGCTCTAGAGCACTACTGTTTATTGTTTATCTTACAGCTCTAGCATTGGTGTTTATTGTTTATCTTACAGCTCTAGAGCACTACTGTTTATTGTTTATCTTACAGCTCTAGCTAAACCTGGTGTTTATTGTTATTGTTACAGCACTAGTATTGGTGTTTATTGTTTATCTTACAGCACTAGCATTGGTGTTTATTGTTTATCTTACAGCTCTAGCATTGGTGTTTATTGTTTATCTTACAGCTCTAGAGCACTGCTGTTTATTGTCTATCTTACAGCTCTAGCACTGGTGTTTATTGTTTATCTTACAGCTCTAGATAGACCTGGTGTTTATTGTTTATCTTACAGCTCTAGCTAAACCTGGTGTTTATTGTTTATCTTACAGCTCTAGATAGACCTGGTGTTTATTGTTTATCTTACAGCTCTAGCTAAACCTGGTGTTTATTGTTTATCTTACAGCTCTAGCATTGGTGTTTATTGTTTATCTTACAGCTCTAGAGCACTACTGTTTATTGTTTATCTTACAGCTCTAGCATTGGTGTTTATTGTTTATCTTACAGCTCTAGCACTGGTGTTTACTGTTTATCTTACAGCTCTAGCTAAACCTGGTGTTTATTGTTCATTTTACAGCTCTAGCATTGGTGTTTATTGTTTATCTTACAGCTCTAGCACTGGTGTTTATTGTTTATCTTACAGCTCTAGCACTGGTGTTTATTGTTTATCTTACAGCTCTAGATAGACCTGGTGTGTATTGTTTATCTTACAGCTCTAGCACTGGTGTTTATTGTTTATCTTACAGCTCTAGCACTGGTGTTTATTGTTTATTTTACAGCTCTAGAGCACTACTGTTTATTGTTTATCTTACAGCTCTAGAACTGGTGTTTATTGTTCATCTTACAGCTGTAGAGCACTACTGTTTATTGTTTATCTTACAGCTCTAGCACTGGTGTTTATTGTTTATCTTACAGCTCTAGAGCACTACTGTTTATTGTTTATCTTACAGCTCTAGCTAGACCTGGTGTTTATTGTTTATCTTACAGCTCTAGCATTGGTGTTTATTGTTCATCTTACAGCTCTAGAGCACTACTGTTTATTGTTTATCTTACAGCTCTAGAACTGGTGTTTATTGTTCATCTTACAGCTGTAGAGCACTACTGTTTATTGTTTATCTTACAGCTCTAGCACTGGTGTTTATTGTTTATCTTACAGCTCTAGAGCACTACTGTTTATTGTTTATCTTACAGCTCTAGCTAGACCTGGTGTTTATTGTTTATCTTACAGCTCTAGCATTGGTGTTTATTGTTCATCTTACAGCTCTAGAGCACTACTGTTTATTGTTTATCTTACAGCTCTAGCACTGGTGTTTATTGTTTATCTTACAGCTCTAGAGCACTACTGTTTATTGTTTATCTTACAGCTCTAGCTAGACCTGGTGTTTATTGTTTATCTTACAGCTCTAACACTGGTGTTTATTGTTTATCTTACAGCTCTAGAGCACTACTGTTTATTGTTTATCTTACAGCTCTAGCATTGGTGTATATTGTTTATCTTGCAGCTCTAGCACTGGTGTTTATAGTTTATCTTACAGCTCTAGCTAAACCTGGTGTTTATTGTTCATCTTACAGCTCTAGCATTGGTGTTTATTGTTTATCTTACAGCTGTAGCACTGGTGTTCATTGTTTATCTTACAGCTCTAGAGCACTACTGTTTATTGTTTATCTTACAGCTCTAGCATTGGTGTTTATTGTTTATCTTACAGCTCTAGCACTGGTGTTTATAGTTTATCTTACAGCTCTAGCTAAACCTGGTGTTTATTGTTCATCTTACAGCTCTAGCATTGGTGTTTATTGTTTATCTTACAGCTGTTGCACTGGTGTTTATTGTTTATCTTACAGCTCTAGAGCACTACTGTTTATTGTTTATCTTACAGCTCTAGATAGACCTGGTGTTTATTGTTTATCTTACAGCTCTAGCATTGGTGTTTATTGTTCATCTTACAGCTCTAGAGCACTACTGTTTATTGTTTATCTTACAGCTCTAGAACTGGTGTTTATTGTTCATCTTACAGCTGTAGAGCACTACTGTTTATTGTTTATCTTACAGCCTTAGCACTGGTGTTTATTGTTTATCTTACAGCTCTAGAGCACTACTGTTTATTGTTTATCTTACAGCTCTAGCTAGACCTGGTGTTTATTGTTTATCTTACAGCTCTAGCATTGGTGTTTATTGTTCATCTTACAGCTCTAGAGCACTACTGTTTATTGTTTATCTTACAGCTCTAGCACTGGTGTTTATTGTTTATCTTACAGCTCTAGAGCACTACTGTTTATTGTTTATCTTACAGCTCTAGCTAGACCTGGTGTTTATTGTTTATCTTACAGCTCTAACACTGGTGTTTATTGTTTATCTTACAGCTCTAGAGCACTACTGTTTATTGTTTATCTTACAGCTCTAGCATTGGTGTTTATTGTTTATCTTACAGCTCTAGCACTGGTGTTTATAGTTTATCTTACAGCTCTAGCTAAACCTGGTGTTTATTGTTCATCTTACAGCTCTAGCATTGGTGTTTATTGTTTATCTTACAGCTCTAGCTAAACCTGGTGTTTATTGTTTATCTTACAGCACTAGCACTGGTGTTCATTGTTTATCTTACAGCTCTAGCACTGGTGTTTATTGTTTATCTTACAGCTCTAGATAGACCTGGTGTGTATTGTTTATCTTACAGCTCTAGCACTGGTGTTTATTGTTTATCTTACAGCTCTAGCACTGGTGTTTATTGTTTATTTTACAGCTCTAGATAGACCTGGTGTGTATTGTTTATCTTACAGCTCTAGCACTGGTGTTTATTGTTTATCTTACAGCTCTAGAGCACTACTGTTTATTGTTTATCTTACAGCTCTAGCACTGGTGTTTATTGTTCATCTTACAGCTGTAGAGCACTACTGTTTATTGTTTATCTTACAGCTCTAGCACTGGTGTTTATTGTTTAACTTACAGCTCTAGAGCACTACTGTTTATTGTTTATCTTACAGCTCTAGCTAGACCTGGTGTTTATTGTTTATCTTACAGCTCTAGCATTGGTGTTTATTGTTCATCTTACAGCTCTAGAGCACTACTGTTTATTGTTTATCTTACAGCTCTAGCACTGGTGTTTATTGTTTATCTTACAGCTCTAGAGCACTACTGTTTATTGTTTATCTTACAGCTCTAGCTAGACCTGGTGTTTATTGTTTATCTTACAGCTCTAACACTGGTGTTTATTGTTTATCTTACAGCTCTAGAGCACTACTGTTTATTGTTTATCTTACAGCTCTAGAGCACTACTGTTTATTGTTTATCTTACAGCTCTAACACTGGTGTTTATTGTTTATCTTGCAGCACTAGCACTGGTGTTTATTGTTTATCTTACAGCTCTAGAGCACTACTGTTTATTGTTTATCTTACAGCTCTAGCTAGACCTGGTGTTTATTGTTTATCTTACAGCTCTAACACTGGTGTTTATTGTTTATCTTACAGCTGTAGCACTACTGTTTATTGTTTATCTTACAGCTCTAGCACTGGAGGATTACCTCCCTATATCTTCTGAGTCGGAAACCATCGTCTTCCCTCCATACGAACAGATCCAATCCATCGAAATAAAGATTCTCGACGATTCGTCCCGACCCCATTCGGAAGGGGTTGAAACCTTCATGGTGGCTATGTATGGGGCGGAACAAGCTCGTTTATCTGCCACCGACCATGTGGTCGTCGTAGACATCGATGATAGATGGGATGATTGTAAGTTTATCGTATAGTATTTCAGAATTGTTCATCTTTCATGTTTAAACTGGAACAGGATAAATATAAATTAATTTATAGTCGAAAAATACTGATTCATCGACGAAATATTAATTAAGGGTATAAATTAATAATAAATTAATAAATACAAGTATCGGAAAAATTTTTTTTTTTTTAGTTATTTCAATAATTACTGATGGAAATTGTTCATTAAAATAATGAAAAAGTAATAAGTGAGCAAAAGCATAATCTTCTTCCAATTATTGTTGTAGATTTAATTGAAAGAAAGCGCATTTTTTTTAGATAAAATAATCCTATTTGTTATTTTTAATAATTATATTATATTAATAACAATATTATTATTATTTATTATTATAATTAACAACATTATTATCTTACTTTCCATTTTACCCCCATGTGAAGAATACCAGGTTTTCATTAATTTCAGGTTACAGAAGTGCTGAATTTAACCAAAACTATAAACGAGAGACAGGGGGGGGGGGGGGGGGGGGGAACTGGACGCAAAACCCGCCTTGCGAATTAATATCCCGCCTCAATGTTAAATTATCAATTTAGGGAAAGGAGCAGGTTACATTGGCACGTTATTTTAACCAAAACAATAAACTAAACACAATAGAACATGTTACAGTTTTATTTTTGAGAATAATCAGCTGTTATTTGCAACGAAATGTGAGAACGTGATTTTCTTCACATGGGCGCAAAACTCAATCCACAATAGCTTTTCAACACGTTCATTAAAACAATTAAAGTTTTTACGGTATGTCGATTTAATATTGATTGAATTCCTTCGCTCATATTTCTCACGGTTTTTCAGATAGAATATAATTATCAAATAAAAATACTACCGGTAAATGTGCGGCATAGAGGTCATACATTTTATTATCAAAATAAATCTCATGTCTTTAAATTAGTAACCAATCACGCCAACTGACAAAGTCGTTCCCCCTAGAGTGGGAGATTTAAAATACTTCCCAACGACCATTTTTTCAACATGCAGACTTCGGTTAGTGTGACGGTGTTAGTACGCTTATTGTGACTGTGTGATGTGAAGCGTGTTCGCGTAGAGCATAACTTATGGAACTAGCACAGTAGGCGAAGATAACAACAGTCTACACTCTGCAGCAGTACCGCAGTAGGCCTACGGTGCGAACCATTGCAGCAGATAAACTCTACTCTAGGTAAATACCGGCAAGGCAACCGGTAGGCCTACCTTAACTGTAAGACTGACTGAGATACCGGTATAAACTGATAAAGCTAATAAGCAACCACAAATTATTTACTGAAGGACTACCGGTACCAGTCCAGGTACCTGTCAAGTTGCCTGAGACAGATAGACAGATAGACCCTACCTACAATCTGACACTCACAATTATATTGAGATTGTGCGCGATGATTCCTTATAATGTTGCTTCATCGGTGACAAATCCTTTCCTAAATACAAATAATCAGAGTCCATCTCTCCTTTCTCAGTCGCTACTAATTAAAAATTTACCCAAAACGATGAGCGCGAACGAACGTAGCGGGATGCTGCGTTACTTCGGGGCGACATCTGTGCGATGTATGGCGGACGTCGGCCCAATGAAACACTGCGTGTTTGCCACGTTCCCAAGTCGAGAGTTCGCATCAGTCGTTATGTCGCGCCTCCACCAACGCGAGCTGCACGGCCGTCGTCTAATCGTTCTGTACGGCGATACGGAGGCCGTGTCGTCGTCATCTCAAATCGAGACTTCCGATCAACACGAATATTCCGAACCCGCTCCCTACCTCCCGGAACCCCACCCCTACTCGGTACCGGTACCTCCTGCTGGTAGACGTTCTCTCCTGACGTACCGCTACCCCGAACCTTCCCCTACTATCCTACACAACATCTGCGACGCAATGCTCGCAGTACCCGCGCTATACACGCAGGTTCTCCATCTAATGAACCGACTCGATCTTCCGGCCCCATTCGGTGACCGGTTCCCGGAAGTTCCCGTACGCTCGTCTGAGGAAACCGCAGAATCTATCGATATTGGGGAGCTTTCGGATGCTGAAAGCGAGATGGACAGCGAAGATTCTGAACAGCGTCGCAAAATTCCGATAGAAGAAAAACCTCGACTCATCGAAAGTAAACCGAAGCGGACACCGGTTACATTGAGAGAAATAACACGAGGCGTTACACATCCCCGGAAACGCGCAAACCCCGAGGAAGTTTTCGCCCAGAATATTCCTGATAAAGTACATCGGAAAATATCGCTGAAAATACCACCGACTGCCGTAAGTGAGAGTTCATCTAAGCCAGAGGAAATTGAAACTAACCCGTTTGGTAAACTCGAACCTAAACATCAACCTCCTTTAATATGTCCGCCCGTTGCTGACGATTCAACAGTTTCTGATTCCTCGGAATATATTTCCTTATCGGAACTCAATAAAGGTCGTTTGTCCCACGAATCCCGGATGCATTTAAAGGAATTTAAGAACTACACTCCTGGCGAGCCCTCCCAAAAACTCTACATAAAGAACCTCGCGCGGACGATACAACCCGCGGATATGGAGTTCATATTCCGTCGGTTTGGCGCTGCGACCGACGGATCGGAGAGTTTCTCGGTTCGGTTGTTCCGCGAGGGGCGTATGAAGGGACAGGCCTTCGTGGAACTGCCCTCCGTGGACTCGGCTGTTCGAGCTCTCCATTTAACTAACGGATTCCAGTTGCAAGGGAAACCGATGATTGTTGCTTTCGCTCGGGTCCCGCCAAAATAAACTTTATGGTGCCGTGTTCGCCGCTGATTGGTTGATTCGGTTGCTTTATTTACGTTTAAAAAGGGTGTAAATTTAAATAAAGGATGGTCATTTTTGACAACATGGCGGAACCAGATTTGTGACTCATTGCAGGCCATGGAAATCATTCAATAAATTCAATTTTTACTGGAACAGGTAAACATATATTCCAGGACCACATCTCCCTCATATGCCTAGTCTATATACTTAAAAATCACCACAGTCAGAAATGTGACCCTCCAGGGTAAATAAAAATAAGTAATTTATGAATAAATTTCAGTTGGATTAGGATTAGAGTGACAAATTGGCAATTATATAATTTTTTATTATTGTCTTTTTTTTTAATTAATTAATTAGAATAGCTAAACTTCGGTTTTGTTTATAAACAAACGGTTATGTTTGTAATCTCCCAGTGCCTAAGGTTGAATTCACAACGAATTGGACGACAGTGAGTGAGACGAGGAAGGACGTTGCGGTACCTATTAGACGCACAGGGGACATCAGTAAAGAGAGTCGAGTTCTTTGTTACGAACTGGACCAATCGACAACGAGGATGGTTGATTACATAGAGCGGTATAGTCGATTCGATACAATAAACGCCACCGTTATATTTCCTCCAAGTAAGTAGAAAGTCTCTACAGACAGCTTCTTTACTCCATAGTAAATCGTTCATGAAACTTCAATAACTTCAATTGAATTGAATTTTTGATATATTTACAGAAGTATTTACAGAAGTGTAACACGTGAAGGGGCCATATCTTAAAAGATAGAGCTTACACCAATGATAATAAAGCCGAATTTTAAGTTTATAATAGGATGTCGTATTTTACGCACGCACATGCAAATTTTAGCTTATCTTATAAAAATATAAATTAAAGTTAAGTTTTTTTTAAAAACAAAACTTGAAAATAATATGTGTTTCACTCGGAAAACTCGGATTTTGTAATATGTTGGCCCTACATTATTATTGATCATATTTAGAGTCTAGCTTGGAATATTGTCGGGTAACTCTTGTGAAAGACGAGGTGTTTGAAGGTAATGAAACGCTCATGCTTTACCTCAAGGTCTTATCTTCAGCCGAACCCTTGGCCATTTGGAACTTGAACACAACTATTGTCGAGATAACGGACGAAGAAGATAGTAAGTAACAAGTATCCCTTATATTCGTATGTAAATATAATTTATATTCGTATGTAAATATAATTTATATTCGTATGTAAATATAATTTATATTCGTATGTAAATATAATTTATATTCGTATGTAAATATAATTTATATTCGTATGTAAATATAATTTATATTCGTATGTAAATATAATTTATATTCGTATGTAAATATAATTTATATTCGTATGTAAATATAATTTATATTCGTATGTAAATATAATTTATATTCGTATGTAAATATAATTTATATTCGTATGTAAATATAATTTATATTCGTATGTAAATATAATTTATATTCGTATGTAAATATAATTTATATTCGTATGTAAATATAATTTATATTCGTATGTAAATATAATTTATATTCGTATGTAAATATAATTTATATTCGTATGTAAATATAATTTATATTCGTATGTAAATATAATTTATATTCGTATGTAAATATAATTTATATTCGTATGTAAATATAATTTATATTCCTATGTAAATATAATTTATATTCGTATGTAAATATAATTTATATTCGTATGTAAATATAATTTATATTCGTATGTAAATATAATTTATATTCGTATGTAAATATAATTTATATTCGTATGTAAATATAATTTATATTCGTATGTAAATATAATTTATATTCGTATGTAAATATAATTTATATTCGTATGTAAATATAATTTATATTCGTATGTAAATATAATTTATATTCGTATGTAAATATAATTTATATTCGTATGTAAATATAATTTATATTCGTATGTAAATATAATTTATATTCGTATGTAAATATAATTTATATTCGTATGTAAATATAATTTATATTCGTATGTAAATATAATTTTTCTCACCTACGATAAAGAAGTGCGAGATCTCGCGATCTTGTTGTAAAGAGCGACAGAATACGGGTTCCGGTTGGTGTCAAATCCACGCGGAGTTGGAATCACGAAAAAACTTACGTATTACGAAATTACATGGATAACATTTTACTTATTTAAACAATTAAATTTTTTCTGTGAAATAAAAATGTAATTATTGTTTATATGAACTCATTTTGTATTGCGTTTCATTGGGTATAACTACAACAAACATTTTATTCTCCTTTCTAGGGCCGACTATTCGATGGGAGAGCGATAAATACGCTGTGCGTGAATCTCGCGTGGAGGGGGAGGTCACCGTTCTGGGTCTACCGTTGCTGCGCAGCGGCGAACAGTCAGAGAGTTACATGCTGAAGATCAGTACCAGAGCTGGTTCGGCCACAGCTGGGTTGGACTTCGAAGGGATAAACAGAAGAGGTATAGTACAGTAGCTGAACACTTCTAATTAAATTAATTAGACATAAAATAAATAATAAATTGATTAGACATAGACAGATATGCGTTCATAAAAAAAAGGGGGGGGGGGGGGGGATTTTATGCAAATTCTTACTCGGCGAATTAATATCCCGCCTCAATGTCAAATTATCATTTAAGGGAAATGAGCAGTTTACAGTCGCAAGCTACTCTAATCAAAACAATAAACTATATCCAATAGAACAGGATACAGTTTTATTTTTGGGAGTAATCGGCAGTTATTTGCGTCGATTTTCTCCTGGAGAGGGATGAATTTTGATTGCGTCCAAAGACTCTCCTATCTCGGGTAGGTGTAAAACGCGGATCCGGATCCGGATTCCAAAATTCTCAATTTAGGGAAAGGAGCAGGTTACAGTGGCACGTTATTTTAACCAAAACAATAAACTAAAGTCAATAGAACAGGTTATAGTTTTATTTTTGGGAGTTATAAAAATGTAAAAAAATCGACCTCCGTAGGGACAATGTTAAATGTAGAATCCGGATCCGCGTTTTACTCTGACCCGACCCTCCTATCTGGTGTTCAATGGGCAAAAATATACTGTTTTAGACTTTTCAGTTCACACTCACTATGGGAAGAATATTAATTGAATTAACTGAATAATTTCAATGTTTTTGTTCAAATATTTAAACAATTTCACAAGGGGGTGGGGGGGGGGGGGGTGGGGGGGTTATCAGGAAACTTAAAAAACAACCTGTAAATTACTTAATGAGTTATTATGTTAATTACTATGATATTTACATTATTCATATATCAGAAAAACTATTATTGTAATTTGAATTTAAACAACAAAAGCTCCGGATTGGCTCCGGGTTAATTTGCCCGGAGCCGGAACCAGAAAATTGGCCCGGAGCTCCGTCGCATCCCTACTCCTTACTGCATCCCTTATAGCACTACATAACACGGCGTAACATAATTGTGTAGCTGCTATCCACTCTTGTTTTAGGGATGGATTTCCCGAAGGACAGTTCTAGAATAATTGTCGAGATCAGGGTGTTTACGGACGCGATAGAGGAAGACCCCGAGCAGTTCATTGTTTTCGTTGAGTTGGTTAACCCGAGTCTGAATTCACCGGTTGTAGTTACGGTAAGTGTGTTGTGTAGTACATCATACAGAGTCACTATTTATTTACTTTCAGTTTGTACTGTAGGTAGTTAGGCCTATATAATATACGGTTTAGGATTCTTGCTGCAACATTGATAACTAATTTCTTTGTATTTCAGCTGAATGAAACAGTCGTTGAAATCCTGGACACCAGGGTATCCTTGCACCCCAAATTCAAGTCGTCTCCGCTAGTGGTGTCCCTAAAGGACATACAGAACCCTAAGAGTCACTGGGACGATATACCGATGAACGGCTACCCTGTAGTTTGTATTACTGTGAGTTTCAACTAACATTAAACCGCAAACATTGCATTACATTAATCAATAATAATTTGTTGAATTGATCGTATTGGCAATTTCATTAGACATAATTACATTCCCTTGCCGCAAGAGGCGCAAGTTTTACCTGCTGCCACATTCTATCGCTAGAGGGATCCTCTCTCTTAGTAAATACATTTAATACGATATATTAAAAACGAATAATTTTGTTAAAACATAATGTTTACATATCCTGCAACTAACAGGGTTGGCAATATCAAAACTAGTGATATTATGTAAATATTATTTGAGTTACTTGTGGCTACGTTTATTATAGTTCTGTAGGTTATTAACTCGTTCCTTCAGTTATTGTGAACGGAGGAAGTTCTTTGAAAGTATCAACCATAATAATATAGTTATCGCCATCAGGTTTTTCTTCTCAAGTAACTACAATTGTTACGCGATTCACCATAAACGTAATATTATAATAATTATTGTTGTATTTATTTATCTTGACTTCATCAGGTTTGCAACCCAATTCATCCGGAGTTCGAGATGTACAGACACTCGTGTACCATCGAATACATAGACGACTCGCTGACGCAGTACTACTGGTTCGTGTCGAGACCCGGCACACGGACCCCTACCCGGGTCTACGCCGACGTGTCCGTGGCAACCAGCCCCTCGGGCAACGTCCTGGACGGGGTCTATCTGGCGGGTGACTCCACGGTGCAGTGCAAGGCGGCGGCGGTGAGTCGGGACCGGGAGCGGGGCCACGAATCAGCGAGTCCGCGCACTAAGATCCACTCCTCCGCGGGAGTTTGTCTTCCCTCGGGTTCGGGCCCCTCGTACCGCGTCGACGTCGCCTACGATTCTTCCCGATCCGCTCTCCATCTCTCCTTCGCGCTCAACCACACCGACGGGGCCTTCCCCGTAATCTCAACCCGCGAACTTTCCGATCTCGCTCGATCCCTCAAGTCCGTCGATCACCGCAAGAACAAACATCCCTGCTCCAACATCCTACTCGGCGACGAGAAGGTTCTAGACTACGGGTTTATGGAAGCGGAGAGTTGTAGCGACGCTCTCCTGCCAGGGAACTGTAACCGGGAGTTACGGGGTAACAACACGGTGGAGTTCTACAGCCATCTCGACACCGACGCCTGTCTGTGGCGCTTCGACGCTTATATATCTATAGACGAAGCCGTGAAAGTTTGTGGGGCCGTTTGGACTGTAGATGATAAGGTGAATACTTTACATCGCTAGTGTATATAACAATTGGAAAGTAGAACTTATACGGGCGTGGACGCTTTGCAGACACAGTTGCACTGCGGACACAGTTGCACTGCGGACACAGTTGCACTTCGGACACAGTTGAACTGCGGACACAGTTGCACTGCGGACACAGTTGAACTACAGACACAGTTCCACTACAATCACAGTTGCATTGCGGACACAGTTGCACTGCGGACACAGTTGAACTTCGGACACAGTTGCACTACAAACACAGTTGCATTGCGGACACAGTTGCACTGCGGACACAGTTGCTCTACAAACACAGTTGCATTGCGGACACAGTTGCACTGTGGACACTGTTGCACTACAAACACAGTTGAACTGCGGACACAGCTGCACTGCGGACACAGCTGCACTGCGGAGACAGTTGAACTGCGGACACAGTTGCACTGCGGACACAGGTGCACTGCGGACACAGTTGAACTGCGGACACAGTTGCACTACAAACACAGTAGCATTGCGGACACAGTTGCACTGCGAACACAGTTGCACTGTGGACACAGTTGAACTTCGGACACAGTTGCACTACACACACAGTTGAACTGCGGACACAGTTGAACTGCGGACACAGTTGCACTGCGGACACAGTTGCTCTGCGGACACAGTTGCACTGCGGACACAGTTGAACTGCGGTCACAGTTCCATACAAACACAGTTGCATTGCGGACACAGTTCCACTGCGGACACAGTTGCACTACAAACACAGTTGCACTGCGGACACGGTTGCACTACAAACACAGTTGAACTGCGGACACAGTTGCACTGCGGACACAGTTGAACTGCGGACACAGTTGCACTGCGGACACAGTTGAACTGCGGACACAGTTCCACTACAAACACAGTTGCATTGCGGACACAGTCGCACTGCCGACACAGTTGCACTGCGGACACAGTTGTACTTCGGACACAGTTGAACTGCGGACACAGTTGCACTGCGGACACAGTTGCACTTCGGACACAGTTGAACTGCGGACACAGTTGCACTGCGGACACAGTTGAACCACAGACACAGTTCCACTACAATCACAGTTGCATTGCGGACACAGTTGCACTGCGGACACAGTTGAACTTCGGACACAGTTGCACTACAAACACAGTTGCATTGCGGACACAGTTGCACTGCGGACACAGTTGCACTGCGGACACAGTTGCACTTCGGACACAGTTGAACTGCGGACACAGTTGCACTGCGGACACAGTTGAACTACAGACACAGTTCCACTACAATCACAGTTGCATTGCGGACACAGTTGCACTGCGGACACAGTTGAACTTCGGACACAGTTGCACTACAAACACAGTTGCATTGCGGACACAGTTGCACTGCGGACACAGTTGCTCTACAAACACAGTTGCATTGCGGACACAGTTGCACTGTGGACAATGTTGCACTACAAACACAGTTGAACTGCGGACACAGCTGCACTGCGGAGACAGTTGAACTGCGGACACAGTTGCACTGCGGACACAGGTGCACTGCGGACACAGTTGCACTGTGGACACAGTTGAACTGCGGACACAGTTGCACTACAAACACAGTTGCATTGCGGACACAGTTGCACTGCGAACACAGTTGCACTGTGGACACAGTTGAACTTCGGACACAGTTGCACTACACACACAGTTGAACTGCGGACACAGTTGAACTGCGGACACAGTTGCACTGCGGACACAGTTGCACTGCGGACACAGTTGCTCTGCGGACACAGTTGCACTGCGGACACAGTTGAACTGCGGTCACAGTTCCACTACAAACACAGTTGCATTGCGGACACAGTTCCACTGCGGACACAGTTGCACTACAAACACAGTTGCACTGCGGACACGGTTGCACTACAAACACAGTTGAACTGCGGACACAGTTGCACTGTGGACACAGTTGAACTGCGGACACAGTTGCACTGCGGACACAGTTGAACTGCGGACACAGTTCCACTACAAACACAGTTGCATTGCGGACACAGTCGCACTGCCAACACAGTTGCACTGCGGACACAGTTGTACTTCGGACACAGTTGAACTGCGGACACAGTTGCACTGCGGACACAGTTGAACTACAGACACAGTTCCACTACAATCACAGTTACATTGCGGACACAGTTGCACTGCGGACACAGTTGAACTGCGGACACAGTTGCACTGCGGACACAGTTGCACCGCGGACACAGTTGCACTGCGGCCACAGTTGAACTGCGGACACAGTTCCACTACAAACACCGTTGCACTGTGGACACAGTTGCACTGTGGATACAGTTGAACTGCGGACACAGTTCCACTACAAACACAGTTGCACTGCGGACACAGTTGAACTGCGGACACAGTTCCACTACAAACACAGTTGCATTGCGGACACAGTTGC
This sequence comes from Nemertoderma westbladi, assembly GCA_032718475.1. NCBI lineage: Eukaryota > Metazoa > Xenacoelomorpha > Nemertodermatida > Nemertodermatidae > Nemertoderma > Nemertoderma westbladi. Next base: position 68,523 of record JAUCBJ010008499.1, on the reverse strand, counting down.
ACCGCCGACACAGTTGCACTGCGGCCACAGTTGAACTGCGGACACAGTTCCACTACAAACACAGTTGCACTGCGGACACAGTTGCACTGTGGATACAGTTGAACTGCGGACACAGTTGCACTGCGGACACAGTTGAACTGCGGACACAGTTCCACTACAACCACAGTTGCATTGCGGACACAGTTACACTGCGGACATAGTTGCACTGCGGACACAGTTGCACTGCGGACACAGTTGCACTGCGGACACAGTTGCACTGCGGACACAGTTGAACTGCAGACACAGTTGCACTGCGGACACAGTTGAATTGCGGACACAGTTGAACTGCGGACACAGTTGCACTACAAACACAGTTGCATTGCGGACACAGTTACACTGCGGACACAGTTGTACTGCGGACACAGTTGCACTGCGGACACAGTTGCACTGCGGACACAGTTGCACTGCGGACACAGTTGCACTGCGGACACAGTTGCACTGCGGACAGAGTTGCACTGCGGACACAGTTGCACTGCGGACACAGTTGCTCTGCGGACACAGTTGCACTGCGGATACAGTTGCACTGCGGACACAGTTGCACTGCGGACACAGTTGCACTGTGGACACAGTTGCACTGCGGACACAGTTGCACTGTGGACACAGTTGCACTGCGGACACAGTTGCACTGCGGACACAGTTGCACTACCAACACAGTTGCATTGCGGACACAGTTGCACTGCGGAGTGCGAACACAGTTGCACTGCGGACACAGTTGCACTGCGGATACAGTTGTACTGCGGATATAGTTGCACTGCGGACACAGTTGCACTGCGGACACAGTTGCACTGCGGATACAGTTGCACTGCGGACATAGTTGCACTGCGGACACAGTTGCACTACCAACACAGTTGCATTGCGGACACAGTTGCACTGCGGAGTGCGAACACAGTTGCACTGCGGACACAGTTGCACTACCAACACAGTTGCATTGCGGACACAGTTGCACTGCGGAGTGCGAACACAGTTGCACTGCGGACACAGTTGCACTGCGGATACAGTTGCACTACCAACACAGTTGCATTGCGGACACAGTTGCACTGCGGAGTGCGAACACAGTTGCACTGCGGATACAGTTGTACTGCGGATATAGTTGCACTACCAACACAGTTGCATTGCGGACACAGTTGCACTGCGGAGTGCGAACACAGTTGCACTGCGGACACAGTTGCACTACCAACACAGTTGCATTGCGGACACAGTTGCACTGCGGAGTGCGAACACAGTTGCACTGCGGACACAGTTGCACTGCGGATACAGTTGTACTGCGGATATAGTTGCACTACCAACACAGTTGCATTGCGGACACAGTTGCACTGCGGAGTGCGAACACAGTTACACTGCGGACACAGTTGCACTACCAACACAGTTGCATTGCGGACACAGTTGCACTGCGGAGTGCGAACACAGTTGCACTGCGGACGCAGTTGCACTGCGGATACAGTTGTACTGCGGATATAGTTGCACTGCGGACACAGTTGCACTGCGGACACAGTTGCACTGCTGATACAGTTGCACTGCGGACACAGTTGCACTGCGGACACAGTTGCACTGCGGATACAGTTTGCACTGCGGATACAGTTGCACTACGGACACGGTTGCACTGCAGAGTGGGGGAGCAGACACAGCTACAGGCTACGGTGGGAATACTATAAGTGAAGACACTGTGTCTGCAACTGTGTCTGAACATGTTATATCCTTTGTATTTACATCTCCTATTGATTTATTTAGATGTCAACCAGTAGCCAATCAATAATGCAACTACAACTGACCGTCTATATTGCCATGGTTACTCGTCGATGGAACACCGACCCCCAAATCGTATGGAATTCCGTTTGGTCTCATATCGAACCTATGAGACTTTATTACACCTACCAGACGGACATGGTCTGGGCGGCTGGCATAGTAACCAATAACCCGTTGGGTTCACAAAAAGGTAAATAATGACTTTCTTTTATTTATTATCGAAATATTATTTCTTTCCAAATTTTAACATTATTTCACTCTGTTAGAATACTACTCCCGTTATATTTATTTATATCAACAAGAATCACATTATAACTGAACGGAAGGTAAGTAATTTATTTACTTATTTGGCCCATACTCACCAAAGAGTGGCCAAAAACGTTTCCCACACGATTCGACTTAATTTTAGAATGATATTTATTTTGGAACCTAGTAAAGTTATATATATTTTGAAGATAATTTTATGGTCCAACAGATGCACAAAAAATCATACTGCCACTCCGACTTTGAAAGATTTTACAGACCTTTTAGTACTAAAAAATCCAGTTTTTTCAATTGTCCAAAAAAGTTCATTGCATTGTGGGGAATGTATTTTGACATCTACTGGGTGTATTTCAACAAGTTATAGCTCATTTAAAGCTAAATAATAGAGGAATGCAATGGAATAACTTCCAAATTGTTTTATTGATATCATATTTAAATAAAACAATAGATAATATACCCCTATTTTTGACAATTACTTGTCCCAAACGGTAACAACTGAATTAACCAATAGGTTTTTATTTGGATTCTATAAACTAAATTCTTATTTGAAAGGAAAATCTTCGGGAAGTTGAACATCAAGATTCTACGAAAAAATACAAAACAAACCGGCGATATGGCTGGTTTTATACGTGCGAGTCGATTATGTCAATTAGGATTGTCCCATGTGTAACGTCAAGTGCATTGCTTTACCATGCTCTAGAATCAGTTCTAACAAACGTGATATGAAGATTCTAATATCAGCATATAGCCAAGTTCTTGGTCTTTTGCTTGAGTAATCATTAGTGGCAACAATAATTGACTATGGAATAGACTTTAGTTGCTTTTACATTTATCAGCATGAGCTTTGTCCCACCTATAACACAAAAAATCGTCACAGAGCTGGACGTCCCACATATAACATGTAAATCGAATAAATTTGGGCTACAGAGTAGGACATGTCTCACCTGTAACACTTCCGTAGAACCGCAATAGGACTAATTGTATTTCTAATTAATGAAGTTGCTAAGGCTAAGAATAAGAAAATCCGTTGGATATATTTGGAGGCTGGTCACGGGAAGGGCCCAGCGGATGGAGTTGGTGGAACGATTGAGGACATTGTCAAACATTATTGGCATGCACATTGATGGCGATACCCCTAGCTTCAATGACATAATTGCCATGCTAAAATCTCGTATTAATAGATAGATTAATAGGTAGATATTTTCATACTCAGCTAATGATGTGGAACTGGTAAACGATACCATACCAAGTAACATAGGCCCCCTCCAGGGAATTGGAAAGGCCCACGAGATTATTATATATAACCAGGAGGGTGGCGATATCTATATGATAAATATTTCTTGTAAGAATATTCTGCATCGAGAATGGCGTAGCAGTCCATGTGTCTCAGGCGGAAGGTGTCATTGAAACTATTGTAGACGATGAATCAGATGGAATACTGGATGCTGATGATGTAAGGAAGGGAGAAGTGAGAGATATTGGTGGAGGTGGCGAGGCAGGGGATAACGGTATAAGTGCAAGAGGAGGTGTTAGAGGTGGGCGGGCAGAATGTTAGTTGTGAGGGGAGCAGTTGGAGGTCAGAGGGGAAAAGGTAGAACTCAATCGATAGTTTATTCCCCAGCCTCTCTCTCTCTACCCTACCAGTATCACGGTTTGTAACTCAACCGATATTTTATTCCCCAACCTCTCTCTACCCTACCAGTATCACGGTTTGTAACTCAACCGATATTTTATTCCCCAACCTCTCTCTCTACCCTACCAGTATCACGGTTTGTAACTCAACCGATATTTTATTCCCCAACCTCTCTCTCTACCCTACCAGTATCACGGTTTGTAACTCAACCGATATTTTATTCCCCAACCTCTCTCTCTACCCTACCAGTATCACGGTTTGTAACTCAACCCATATTTTATTCCCCAACCTCTCTCTCTACCCTACCAGTATCACGGTTTGTAACTCAACCGATATTTTATTCCCCAACCTCTCTCTACCCTACCAGTATCACGGTTTGTAACTCAACCCATATTTTATTCCCCAGCCTCTCCCTCTACCCTACCAGTATCAAGGTTTGTAACTCAACCGATATTTTATTCTCCAGCCTCTCTCTACCCTACCAGTATCACGGTTGACAGGAACCACCCGGAACTGAAGGTATCCTTTGAGACTGTCCCTGAGTTCCAGGGACAGTTTCTAGATTTCTACCCCAAGGAGTTTGCAGCTGCGCGTCTGGAGTCCGAAGTGGCTGTTGCCAATAATACGATGGACCTAGTGTTGGACGAGACGGACAAAACTTTCGATAAGCCAAGGCAGTGGTGGACAATGAAATCCCAACAAGAGGTTAGTTTGTTGCACATAAACGTACAGTCCCTGGTCCTGCATGCCTAAACAGTTAATTATGTTTACGATCAGTTTATAATTGAAAAATTGTAGCGGCTTCGCCGCTAAAACTCCATTTTGAAGCGAAGCATTTAAGTGTAATGTACCTATCTCTCAGTGACTGTTTAGCCGTTGGTGGTAGTTAGTTTTGTTTACCATAAAATGTATACTGGCGTTTATTCAGCCGCGTGTAGGTAACTGATAAGGTGTTAAGAGTAGCTACGTTCAGAATATGCTACAGTAAAATACGTAAATACGAAAAATATAATGTAAATTATTAATCATGCCAAAAAAGGTGGTATCCGAAAAGGAAAATGGAAAATAAGGGAGGAGTGAAATCTATTTAGTGAAATTTAAAATGATGAATACATAATAATATATAACATAAATATAATAATATACATAATAATAAATAATGAATAAATTGAAAATGATTATTCTCTGATGTGGTAACCATTTTATGTGCATTTTACAACCACATTCGACACATGCAAATTGAAAAATAGAAACCGTAGAGGGCCACGCAACCACCCCCAGATATTTTTTGTGGTTTATGAGGGGGCAGGGACACGGAAAGCCGTGTGAAAAGGACACGGAAAGCCGTGTGAAAAACACTACATTATTTGTAAACTTTAATACTGAAAATAGAGCGAATACCAAATTTATTTCATCATTTTTAAATTCGCTGTGGGGCGACCCTTAGCGCACAATTATAATTAGTAAATAAGGCAAAATTTCATGTCCGTCTGTTTGTCCGTCTGTCTGTCCGTCCGTCTGTAATGAAAAATTCATTCGTAAATAACTTTTGAAGATTTTAACCATTTTCAACCAAATTTTGTATGGGCCTACTAGAGAAAAGGTGCAATATTTTTTAAAGTTACGGACAAAATTATTATTAGACCTACCGACCGAGCTTATTGTTTCCTATTTGTGGTGTCGACTTATCCTCATTGTATTGTCGGTACTAATTATAATCCTGTGTGTTAATTGCTATACTTTTAGATTTCGCATATATTTACAGATATTTGATCATTCCGGCTCATACACAATAAAGTTGCTACCGTGCGTTGTCAAGACTACCGATACATCGTACAGCATCCCCGCTTACACCCGTTGCTCAAGGTTACAACCAATTAGCTTTTTGCTGGAACTGCAGCTCCTATTGGTGAACAACCTTGTGCCGAGTAGCGAATCAAAAGGGATGGAATTGGGGCTACAAGTTATCGGAGCGAACAATCCCAGCGATACCATTGGTCTAGCTGATGGATTCACGAAAGGTTGGGTTTTGGGTATTAATATTTTGTTTACCTAAAAAATATCCAATCTATTTTTTGGGAGAGAATAGTAATGACTGTTAGTTGTTAAACACAGGGGGTTATCTAAATATTGCAGTTTCCAACGATAAAGCCAGATTTAATTTTTAGGCAATAAAAAATAACTGACGTCACTGTGATTGTAGTAATAAATAATAATTGCTGAAGCTGATCCTGATAGAACTGTAGCGCACATTGACCGCAATTTAAAACAGTCACAAATTGGTCACATTTTGTTTATTGTTTTGGTTATAAAACACCGACATTGTGACCTGCTCATACCCCTTAATGTTTTAAATTAAATTAATTTCGCTATAATTTGCTGATATAATTAAACGTATTATTTTCTAGATGACGTAATCTACGGGAATGTGTTTACGCGTGGCAACCAATCGACGGAGGAGGGCGCCCAACTATCGGCCGTTTACATCTGCGCCGGGGTGCGCGGCTACATACCGCGCTACTCAGACGATCAGCTGGGTTGTCTGATACACAACGAGTTCATCTCCTACCGGTTTAAACTCCTCGACAAGGACAACCCCGGCACCTCTTCCAACAACGATTTCGTCGATAAGTTAAACTTTGACGCTCGTTTTCTCGGCGCCAATGAGATCTCCTTTTCGGTAAACCCGCTGTTCACCATCAAGGACGACGTTCATTGGGTCGTCCACTGTGTCTTCGAAACTCCGGCGTCAAGGCGTCGCCGTAGCAACATTCCCAATAAACATAGAACATTGCCAATAACTTCCGAATTGAGCACGGTCGGCGAATCTACCTATACTCCATTCCCTCAAAGTGATGAAAGAAATAGTTCGAAACATTTGTATCAAAGTAACAAATTACATTTTTATAATGAAAAACTCACTCCATCCAGTGATAGTTTTAGGCCAAATAATAGACTATTATTTCGCGATAATGACGTCACCCGATTGAGAAGGTCCTTGGAGATGGATGACGTAGACAATCGCCATGGCACCGTGATGACGTATCTAAGGCTGGACGCTTCGGTCGATGTCCCGGGAGTCGTCCGCGATAAACAGAAACCGCCGCTCAACTCAGGGAATCATTTCCCTGTTCTTGTTGTAGTCGGGTTGCTAGGTAGCGCCGCCTTCCTTATCCTATTGGTCCTCGGTTGCTACCTGCGGCGGAAAAAGCAGCGTGAGCAGGCGAGCGGAGGCGTGTACCCGACTAGGGGTGGGCACAGTAAGATGCAACCGACACCGGTGGTGCACAATGGGACTAACGGACCCGGGTGCGTTACTGGTGTGGATGACGACTCCGTGGTTCCGGGTATCACCTTCTATCAGAGTGTGTGTCCGCCCGACACCTACTTAGAGCAAGGCTATGAATGCACTCAAGTATAAAAGCTTCCACGAATAGGACTTTGAATGCACCTAGTGTCTACACCTCGAACACGGATATGAATGCGCTCGCGGGGAAAACTAGCTGAAAGCGCAAAAGCGCTCTGTGATACAGACGCACTGGCGTCCTAAAATATTTATATTAAGCACCCAGTTGTGAAATATTCTCGGAACCAGGATTTAAATACTCCATATCATACGGCCATTGAATGCACGACCCATTCGTTATAAAACCTGTCTGGACACAGATAAACAAGGCTATAATTATAGTGCTGTTCTATTAGGATTAGTAAAGCCTTCCAAAAACAGGAATATTATCTCGATTCAGTAAATAGTTGCTTTAAAAGTTCTGAACAGGAATACGAATATCCTGGTCTTAAAAGGGCTGTAAATATACCTCGGTGCGCCCAAGAGATTATTTATGCCTTGCACTGTCTGAAAGCTTCTTAGAACAGAGCAGCAAATGCAAGAAGTAGAGATAGAGTGGAACCTTTGAAATCATTGAATGAGTTATGTATGTCTATATTCCAGAACAAACAGAGACGCATGGTACGCTTTACACACAGAGTCGCATGGTACGCTTTACACATAGAGACGCCTCGTACGCTTTACACACAGAGACGCATGGTACGCTTTACACACAGAGACGCCTCGTACGCTTTACACACAGAGACGCATGGTACGCTTTACACACAGAGACGCCTCGTACGCTTTACACACAGAGTCGCCTCGTACGCTTTACACACAGAGACGCATACGCTTTACACACAGAGTCGCATGGTACGCTTTACACATAGAGACGCCTCGTACGCTTTACACACAGAGACGCATGGTACGCTTTACACACAGAGACGCCTCGTACGCTTTACACACAGAGACGCCTCGTACGCTTTACACACAGAGACGCATGGTACGCTTTACACACAGAGACGCCTCGTACGCTTTACACACAGAGTCGCCTCGTACGCTTTACACACAGAGACGCATACGCTTTACACACAGAGACGCATGGTACGCTTTACACACAGAGACGCCTCGTACGCTTTACACACAGAGACGCATGGTACGCTTTACACACAGAGACGCCTCGTACGCTTTACACACAGAGTCGCCTCGTACGCTTTACACACAGAGACGCATGGTACGCTTTACACACAGAGACGCCTCGTACGCTTTACACACAGAGTCGCCTCGTACGCTTTACACACAGTTTCACCAGGGCAATTGCATTCTGATGGATCAGGTGCGTTGCAATTTGCAACAGTTATTCTAATCAAAGCAGTTTTATATTATTTTATGTCCGTTGGAATGTAATTTTAATGACCTATTATTCCGTTGTGTTATATTTTGATGATTAGTACATCTACCTTTGTACATTTTGCAGATTGTGTGTTCCAATGTGACGTAAGATTTTTGTTACTATTGTTACTAAATATTGTACTTAATTAACACATTTTTTAGACAGAATTATAGCAGGATAATTAATTTATTTGCGTAATATTACGTTTATCATTAATAGTTTGTAAATATAACGTCCGTTCTAACACATTTCACAGTTTTCTTAATCGAGGACATTGGATGTGTTCCTTTGATTTTAGACATTGGTGGTGCAATAATAGCCGCAGTACGCAGTTACGAAAGGTTAACTAAGGTTCTACTACCTCTTATTACCCAGCCTTTGTAATTTATTACCAAAGCCCAGTGTTACCCTGCAGGTACGTCGGGTACACGATACTTCAAGGAATATGATAATTAGTAACGCACGGAAATATAAATATAGGTCGTAGGCCTACCTATCGTTTGTAAATCGCAATTTGCAAGGATATATAATAGTGCTTTATATCCCGTCGACCGGTAATTCGAGAGCGATTATATTTCTTATTATTTATATTTCTCTAGAATATTTTTTGCATACTTATGGCTTATGGCATACTTATGACAACAGATACATTGATGCTATATACACCAGGTGTAGCACTGCGAATGTACATGGCATAGGGTATATGTTCACTTAATGAAGGAGGCATTGTGCAATGAATCAGTAACATCATATTGCCTAAACCAGCACCACCCTGTAGACACGAAGGGTGCGTCTTGCCGTGTACATTCATCGTAGAATTGACTGTGTATGATGATGTTCTATGGCAGCCTAGTAGTCGGCTGGCGAAGGGGACCCTACTGGTCAGCCATTCAACATTCCCGAAAAGTCTGCTCAATGACACCTGTCTTGATAATGTTGAAGGAAGAAACCTTGCGTGTTTTGTTTTCCTGCCCCCCCCCCCCCTCCCCCCCCCCCCCAATTTGGATATTATTGGATATTTATCATATATTGATATTTTTACATACGATATAACAACAAACAACAAAGGTTATTGTTTTGGTTAGAAAAAGCCATCTCTGTAACCTGTTCCTTTCTCTCAATTGATGACATAAAGTTGCAACAACTATTGAGAGTGTGAATGGATTTTGCTCAAATTACTTGTAAATCTTTTCTACTCGATCGATTTCTACTAATCGATTCCCTTTCAACGTAATAAAATTTAAGAAATTCCACCAAAAACATAATGAAATATTTTTTCAAATAATAATTAATATTATTGCACACAAGAATGTTAGAAATAGCACGACTTAGAATATAGGTTACCCTGCAAGGTGAGTCAGTATCGCCTTGCGAGCCCCACCCCACGGATCCCAGCCCCATCCCCGAACCCTAACCCACGCCACGGACGCCGCCCACCACGGAGGCAGAGGGAGTTGGACCAAATCTTTTCTACTCGATCGATTTCTACTAATCGATTCCCTTTCAACGTAATAAAATTTAAGAAATTCCACCAAAAACATAATGAAATATTTTTTCAAATAATAATTAATATTATTGCACACAAGAATGTTAGAAATAGCACGACTTAGAATATAGGTTACCCTGCAAGGTGAGTCAGTATCGCCTTGCGAGCCCCACCCCACGGATCCCAGCCCCATCCCCGAACCCTAACCCACGCCACGGACGCCGCCCACCACGGAGGCAGAGGGAGTTGGACCGGAGGAGTGCGAATTGCAGCCGCCGGCGAACACCCCCCAGCACGCACGCGAGGCCCCTCTCCCGCATACCATCTCGCCTAGCCACGAGTGACTCTGCGAGATGGCGGATAAGGATCTGGGCCTCGGTGCACCAGACACCGTCAGTGGTGCCGACCAGGGGGGTGAAGGCCATCCTCCGGTCCTCGCAGACGGTGCGGTAGTGGCGTTTCTTATGCCGGCACCGCTCCTCAAGCTTACTTTCCATATTTCGCCGCTAAAAAAGTAAAATCAATGGAATCCTTTAGGTTACTGGATCAATGTAATCCTTTAGGTTACTGGATCAACGGAGTCCTTTAGGTTACTGGATCAGTGGAATCCTTTAGGATACTGGATCAATGGAATCCTTTAGGTTACTGGATCAATGGAATCCTTTAGATTACTGGATCAAGGGAATCCTTTAGGTTACTGGATCAATGGAATCCTTTAGGTTACTGGATCAATGTAATCCTTTAGGTTACTGGATCAGTGGAATCCTTTAGGTTACTGGATCAGTGGAGTCCTTTAGATTACTGGATCAATGGAATCCTTTAGGTTACTGGATCAATGGAATCCTTTAGGTTACTGGATCAATGTAATCCTTTAGGTTACTGGATCAATGGAATCCTTTAGGTTACTGGATCAATGTAATCCTTTAGATTACTGGATCAAGGGAATCCTTTAGGTTACTGGATCAATGGAGTCCTTTAGATTACTGGATCAATGGAATCCTTTAGGTTACTGGATCAATGGAATCCTTTAGGTTACTGGATCAATGTAATCCTTTAGGTTACTGGATCAATGGAATCCTTTAGGTTACTGGATCAATGTAATCCTTTAGGTTACTGGATCAATGGAATCCTTTAGGTTACTGGATCAATGGAATCCTTTAGGTTACTGGATCAATGGAATCCTTTAGGTTACTGGATCAATGGAGTCCTTTATATTACTGGATCAATGGAATCCTTTAGGATACTGGATCAATGGAATCCTTTAGGTTACTGGATCAATGTAATCCTTTAGGTTACTGGATCAATGTAATCCTTTAGGTTACTGGATCAATGGAATCCTTTAGGTTACTGGATCAATGGAATCCTTTAGGTTACTGGATCAATGGAGTCCTTTAGATTACTGGATCAATGGAATCCTTTAGGATACTGGATCAATGGAGTCCTTTAGGTTACTGGATCAATGGAATCCTTTAGGTTACTGGATCAATGGAATCCTTTAGGTTACTGGATCAATGGAATCCTTTAGGTTACTGGATCAATGGAATCCTTTAGGTTACTGGATCAATGGAATCCTTTAGGTTACTGGATCAATGGAATTCTTTAGGATACTGGATCAGTGGAATCCTTTAGGTTACTGGATCAATGGAATCCTTTAGGTTACTGGATCAGTGGGATCCTTTAACAGGTTACTGGATCAATGGAATCCTTTAGGTTACTGGATCAATGGAGTCCTTTAGGTTACTGGATCAATGTAATCCTTTAGGTTACTGGATCAATGTAATCCTTTAGGTTACTGGATCAATGGAGTCCTTTAGGATACTAGATCAGTAGAATCCTTTAGGTTACTGGATTAATGGAATCCTTTAGGTTACTGGATCAGTGGAATCCTTTAACAGGTTACTGGATCAATGGAATCCTTTAGGTTACTGGATCAGTGGAATCCTTTAGGTTACTGGATCAATGGAATCCTTTAGGTTACTGGATCAATGGAATCCTTTAGGTTACTGGATCAGTGGAATCCTTTAACAGGTTACTGGATTAATGGAATCCTTTAGGTTACTGGATCAGTGGAATCCTTTAGGTTACTGGATCAATGGAATCCTTTAGGTTACTGGATCAATGGAATCCTTTAGGTTACTGGATCAATGGAATCCTTTATGTTACTGGATCAATGGAATCCTTTAGGTTACTGGATCAGTGGAATCCTTTAGGTTACTGGATCAATGGAATTCTTTAGGATACTGGATCAGTGGAATCCTTTAGGTTACTGGATCAATGGAATCCTTTAGGTTACTGGATCAATGGAGTCCTTTAGGTTACTGGATCAATGGAATCCTTTAGGTGACTGGATCAATGGAATCATTTAGGTTACTGGATCAATGGAATCCTTTAGGTTACTGGATCAGTGGAATCCTTTAGGTTACTGGATCAATGGAATCCTTTAGGTTACTGGATCAGTGGAATCCTTTAACAGGCTACTGGATCAATGGAATCCTTTAGGTTACTGGATCAATGGAATCCTTTAGGTTACTGGATCAATGTAATCCTTTAGGTTACTGGATCAATGTAATCCTTTAGGTTACTGGATCAATGGAGTCCTTTAGATTACTGGATCAATGGAATCCTTTAGGATACTGGATCAATGGAATCCTTTAGGTTACTGGATCAATGGAGTCCTTTAGGTTACTGGATCAATGGAATCCTTTAGGTTACTGGATCAATGGAATCCTTTAGGTTACTGGATCAATGGAATCCTTTAGGTGACTGGATCAGTGGAATCCTTTAGGTTACTAGATCAGTGGAATCCTTTAGGTTACTGGATCAATGGAATCCTTTAGGTTACTGGATCAGTGGAATCCTTTAGGTTACTGGATCAATGGAATTATTTAGGATACTGGATCAGTGGAATCCTTTAGGTTACTGGATCAATGGAGTCCTTTAGGTTACTGGATCAATGGAATCCTTTAGGTTACTGGATCAATGGAATCCTTTAGGTTACTGGATCAATGGAGTCCTTTAAGTTACTGGATCAATGGAATCCTTTAGGTTACTGGATCAATGGAATCCTTTAGGTTACTGGATCAATGGAATCCTTTAGGTTACTGGATCAGTGGAATCCTTTAGGTTACTGGATCAGTGGAATCCTTTAGGTTACTGGATCAATGGAATCCTTTAGGTTACTGGATCAGTGGAATCCTTTAGGTTACTGGATCAATGGAATTCTTTAGGATACTGGATCAATGGAGTCCTTTAGGATACTGGATCAATGGAATCCTTTAGGATACTGGATCAATGGAGTCCTTTAGATTACTGGATCAATGGAATCCTTTAGGATACTGGATCAATGGAGTCCTTTAGGTTACTGGATCAATGGAATCCTTTAGGTTACTGGATCAATGGAATCCTTTAGGTTACTGGATCAATGGAATCCTTTAGGTTACTGGATCAATGGAGTCCTTTAGATTACTGGATCAATGGAATCCTTTAGGATACTGGATCAATGGAGTCCTTTAGGTTACTGGATCAATGGAATCCTTTAGGTTACTGGATCAATGGAATCCTTTAGGTTACTGGATCAATGGAATCCTTTAGGTTACTGGATCAGTGGAATCCTTTAGGTTACTGGAGCAATGGAATCCTTTAGGTTACTGGATCAATGGAATTCTTTAGGATACTGGATCAGTGGAATCCTTTAGGTCACTGGATCAATGGAGTCCTTTAGGTTACTGGATCAGTGGAATCCTTTAACAGGTTACTGGATCAATGGAATCCTTTAGGTTACTGGATCAATGGAGTCCTTTAGGTTACTGGATCAATGTAATCCTTTAGGTTACTGGATCAATGTAATCCTTTAGGTTACTGGATCAATGGAGTCCTTTAGGATACTGGATCAGTGGAATCCTTTAGGTTACTGGATCAATGGAATCCTTTAGGTTACTGGATCAGTGGAATCCTTTAACAGGTTACTGGATCAATGGAATCCTTTAGGTTACTGGATCAGTGGAATCCTTTAGGTTACTGGATCAATGGAATCCTTTAGGTTACTGGATCAATGGAATCCTTTAGGTTACTGGATCAGTGGAATCCTTTAACAGGTTACTGGATCAATGGAATCCTTTAGGTTACTGGATCAGTGGAATCCTTTAGGTTACTGGATCAATGGAATCCTTTAGGTTACTGGATCAATGGAATCCTTTCGGTTACTGGATCAATGGAATCCTTTATGTTACTGGATCAATGGAATCCTTTAGGTTACTGGATCAGTGGAATCCTTTAGGTTACTGGATCAATGGAATCCTTTAGGTGACTGGATCAATGGAATCATTTAGGTTACTGGATCAATGGAGTCCTTTAGGGTACTGGATCAGTGGAATCCTTTAGGTTACTGGATCAATGGAATCCTTTAGGTTACTGGATCAGTGGAATCCTTTAACAGGTTACTGGATCAATGGAATCCTTTAGGTTACTGGATCAGTGGAATCCTTTAGGTTACTGGATCAATGGAATCCTTTAGGTTACTGGATCAATGGAATCCTTTAGGTTACTGGATCAGTGGAATCCTTTAACATGTTACTGGATCAATGGAATCCTTTAGGTTACTGGATCAGTGGAATCCTTTAGGTTACTGGATCAATGGAATCCTTTAGGTTGCTGAATCAATGGAATCCTTTAGGTTACTGGATCAATGGAATCCTTTATGTTACTGGATCAATGGAATCCTTTAGGTTACTGGATCAGTGGAATCCTTTAGGTTACTGGATCAATGGAATTCTTTAGGATACTGGATCAGTGGAATCCTTTAGGTTACTGGATCAATGGAATCCTTTAGGTTACTGGATCAATGGAGTCCTTTAGGTTACTGGATCAATGGAATCCTTTAGGTGACTGGATCAATGGAATCATTTAGGTTACTGGATCAATGGAATCCTTTAGGTTACTGGATCAGTGGAATCCTTTAGGTTACTGGATCAATGGAATCCTTTAGGTTACTGGATCAGTGGAATCCTTTAACAGGCTACTGGATCAATGGAATCCTTTAGGTTACTGGATCAATGGAATCCTTTAGGTTACTGGATCAATGTAATCCTTTAGGTTACTGGATCAGTGGAATCCTTTAGGTTACTGGATCAATGGAGTCCTTTAGGTTACTGGATCAATGGAATCATTTAGGTTACTGGATCAATGTAATCCTTTAGGTTACTGGATCAATGGAATCCTTTAGGTTACTGGATCAGTGGAATCCTTTAGGTTACTGGATCAATGGAATTATTTAGGATACTGGATCAGTGGAATCCTTTAGGTTACTGGATCAATGGAATCCTTTAGGATACTGGATCAATGGAGTCCTTTAGGTTACTGGATCAATGGAATCCTTTAGGTTACTGGATCAATGGAATCCTTTAGGTTACTGGATCAATGGAATCCTTTAGGTTACTGGATCAGTGGAATCCTTTAGGTTACTGGATCAATGGAATCCTTTAGGTTACTGGATCAATGGAGTCCTTTAGATTACTGGATCAATGGAATCCTTTAGGATACTGGATCAATGGAGTCCTTTAGGTTACTGGATCAATGGAATCCTTTAGGTTACTGGATCAATGGAATCCTTTAGGTTACTGGATCAATGGAATCCTTTAGGTTACTGGATCAGTGGAATCCTTTAGGTTACTGGAGCAATGGAATCCTTTAGGTTACTGGATCAATGGAATTCTTTAGGATACTGGATCAGTGGAATCCTTTAGGTCACTGGATCAATGGAGTCCTTTAGGTTACTGGATCAGTGGAATCCTTTAACAGGTTACTGGATCAATGGAATCCTTTAGGTTACTGGATCAATGGAGTCCTTTAGGTTACTGGATCAATGTAATCCTTTAGGTTACTGGATCAATGTAATCCTTTAGGTTACTGGATCAATGGAGTCCTTTAGGATACTGGATCAGTGGAATCCTTTAGGTTACTGGATCAATGGAATCCTTTAGGTTACTGGATCAGTGGAATCCTTTAACAGGTTACTGGATCAATGGAATCCTTTAGGTTACTGGATCAGTGGAATCCTTTAGGTTACTGGATCAATGGAATCCTTTAGGTTACTGGATCAATGGAATCCTTTAGGTTACTGGATCAGTGGAATCCTTTAACAGGTTACTGGATCAATGGAATCCTTTAGGTTACTGGATCAGTGGAATCCTTTAGGTTACTGGATCAATGGAATCCTTTAGGTTACTGGATCAATGGAATCCTTTCGATTACTGGATCAATGGAATCCTTTATGTTACTGGATCAATGGAATCCTTTAGGTTACTAGATCAATGGAATCCTTTAGGTTACTAGATCAATGGATTCCTTTAGGTTACTAGATCAATGGATTCCTTTAGGTTACTGGATCAATGGAATCCTTTAGGTTACTAGATCAATGGATTCCTTTAGGTTACTAGATCAATGGATTCCTTTAGGTTACTAGATCAATGGATTCCTTTAGGTTACTGGATCAATGGAATCCTTTAGGTTACTAGATCAATGGATTCCTTTAGGTTACTAGATCAATGGATTCCTTTAGGTTACTGGATCAATGGAATCCTTTAGGTTACTGGATCAATGGAATCCTTTAGGTTACTGGATCAATGGAATCCTTTCGATTACTGGATCAATGGAATCCTTTATGTTACTGGATCAATGGAATCCTTTAGGTTACTAGATCAATGGATTCCTTTAGGTTACTAGATCAATGGATTCCTTTAGGTTACTGGATCAATGGAATCCTTTAGGTTACTGGATCAATGGAATCCTTTCGATTACTGGATCAATGGAATCCTTTATGTTACTGGATCAATGGAATCCTTTAGGTTACTGGATCAGTGGAATCCTTTAGGTTACTGGATCAATGGAATCCTTTAGGTGACTGGATCAATGGAATCATTTAGGTTACTGGATCAATGGAGTCCTTTAGGGTACTGGATCAGTGGAATCCTTTAGGTTACTGGATCAATGGAATCCTTTAGGTTACTGGATCAGTGGAATCCTTTAACAGGTTACTGGATCAATGGAATCCTTTAGGTTACTGGATCAGTGGAATCCTTTAGGTTACTGGATCAATGGAATCCTTTAGGTTACTGGATCAATGGAATCCTTTAGGTTACTGGATCAGTGGAATCCTTTAACATGTTACTGGATCAATGGAATCCTTTAGGTTACTGGATCAGTGGAATCCTTTAGGTTACTGGATCAATGGAATCCTTTAGGTTGCTGGATCAATGGAATCCTTTAGGTTACTGGATCAATGGAATCCTTTATGTTACTGGATCAATGGAATCCTTTAGGTTACTGGATCAGTGGAATCCTTTAGGTTACTGGATCAATGGAATTCTTTAGGTTACTGGATCAATGGAATCCTTTCGATTACTGGATCAATGGAATCCTTTATGTTACTGGATCAATGGAATCCTTTAGGTTACTAGATCAATGGATTCCTTTAGGTTACTAGATCAATGGATTCCTTTAGGTTACTGGATCAATGGAATCCTTTAGGTTACTGGATCAATGGAATCCTTTCGATTACTGGATCAATGGAATCCTTTATGTTACTGGATCAATGGAATCCTTTAGGTTACTGGATCAGTGGAATCCTTTAGGTTACTGGATCAATGGAATCCTTTAGGTGACTGGATCAATGGAATCATTTAGGTTACTGGATCAATGGAGTCCTTTAGGGTACCGGATCAGTGGAATCCTTTAGGTTACTGGATCAATGGAATCCTTTAGGTTACTGGATCAGTGGAATCCTTTAACAGGTTACTGGATCAATGGAATCCTTTAGGTTACTGGATCAGTGGAATCCTTTAGGTTACTGGATCAATGGAATCCTTTAGGTTACTGGATCAATGGAATCCTTTAGGTTACTGGATCAGTGGAATCCTTTAACATGTTACTGGATCAATGGAATCCTTTAGGTTACTGGATCAGTGGAATCCTTTAGGTTACTGGATCAATGGAATCCTTTAGGTTGCTGGATCAATGGAATCCTTTAGGTTACTGGATCAATGGAATCCTTTATGTTACTGGATCAATGGAATCCTTTAGGTTACTGGATCAGTGGAATCCTTTAGGTTACTGGATCAATGGAATCCTTTAGGTTACTGGATCAATGTAATCCTTTAGGTTACTGGATCAGTGGAATCCTTTAGGTTACTGGATCAATGGAGTCCTTTAGGTTACTGGATCAATGGAATCATTTAGGTTACTGGATCAATGTAATCCTTTAGGTTACTGGATCAATGGAATCCTTTAGGTTACTGGATCAGTGGAATCCTTTAGGTTACTGGATCAATGGAATTATTTAGGATACTGGATCAGTGGAATCCTTTAACAGGCTACTGGATCAATGGAATCCTTTAGATTACTGGATCAATGGAATCCTTTAGGTTACTGGATCAATGGAGTCCTTTAAGTTACTGGATCAATGGAATCCTTTAGGTTACTGGATCAATGGAATCCTTTAGGTTACTGGATCAATGGAATCCTTTAGGTTACTGGATCAGTGGAATCCTTTAGGTTACTGGATCAGTGGAATCCTTTAGGTTACTGGATCAATGGAATCCTTTAGGTTACTGGATCAGTGGAATCCTTTAGGTTACTGGATCAATGGAATTCTTTAGGATACTGGATCAGTGGAATCCTTTAGGTTACTGGATCAATGGAGTCCTTTAGGTTACTGGATCAATGGAATCATTTAGGTTACTGGATCAATGGAATCCTTTAGGTTACTGGATCAATGGAGTCCTTTAGGTTACTGGATCAATGGAGTCCTTTAGGTTACTGGATCAATGGAATCCTTTAGGATACTGGATCAATGGAGTCCTTTAGGTTACTGGATCAATGGAATCCTTTAGGATACTGGATCAATGGAATCCTTTAGGTTACTGGATCAATGGAGTCCTTTAGGTTACTGGATCAATGGAATCCTTTAGGATACTGGATCAATGGAATCCTTTAGGTTACTGGATCAATGAAGTCCTTTAGGTTACTGGATCAATGGAATCCTTTAGGTTACTGGATCAATGGAATCATTTAGGTTACTGGATCAATGGAATCCTTTAGGTTACTGGATCAATGGAATCCTTTAGGTTACTAGATCAATGGAATCCTTTAGGTTACTGGATCAATGGAATCCTTTAGGTTACTGGATCAGTGGAATCCTTTAACAGGTTACTGGATCAATGGAATCCTTTAGGTTACTGGATCAGTGGAATCCTTTAGGTTACTGGATCAATGGAATCCTTTAGGTTACTGGATCAATGGAATCCTTTAGGTTACTGGATCAATGGAATCCTTTAGGATACTGGATCAATGGAATCCTTTAGGTTACTGGATCAATGAAGTCCTTTAGGTTACTGGATCAATGGAATCCTTTAGGTTACTGGATCAATGGAATCCTTTAGGTGACTGGATCAATGGAATCATTTAGGTTACTGGATCAATGGAGTCCTTTAGGGTACTGGATCAGTGGAATCCTTTAGGTTACTGGATCAATGGAATCCTTTAGGTTACTGGATCAGTGGAATCCTTTAACAGGTTACTGGATCAATGGAATCCTTTAGGTTACTGGATCAGTGGAATCCTTTAGGTTACTGGATCAATGGAATCCTTTAGGTTACTGGATCAATGGAATCCTTTAGGTTACTGGATCAGTGGAATCCTTTAACATGTTACTGGATCAATGGAATCCTTTAGGTTACTGGATCAGTGGAATCCTTTAGGTTACTGGATCAATGGAATCCTTTAGGTTGCTGGATCAATGGAATCCTTTAGGTTACTGGATCAATGGAATCCTTTATGTTACTGGATCAATGGAATCCTTTAGGTTACTGGATCAGTGGAATCCTTTAGGTTACTGGATCAATGGAATTCTTTAGGTTACTGGATCAATGGAATCCTTTCGATTACTGGATCAATGGAATCCTTTATGTTACTGGATCAATGGAATCCTTTAGGTTACTAGATCAATGGATTCCTTTAGGTTACTAGATCAATGGATTCCTTTAGGTTACTGGATCAATGGAATCCTTTAGGTTACTGGATCAATGGAATCCTTTCGATTACTGGATCAATGGAATCCTTTATGTTACTGGATCAATGGAATCCTTTAGGTTACTGGATCAGTGGAATCCTTTAGGTTACTGGATCAATGGAATCCTTTAGGTGACTGGATCAATGGAATCATTTAGGTTACTGGATCAATGGAGTCCTTTAGGGTACCGGATCAGTGGAATCCTTTAGGTTACTGGATCAATGGAATCCTTTAGGTTACTGGATCAGTGGAATCCTTTAACAGGTTACTGGATCAATGGAATCCTTTAGGTTACTGGATCAGTGGAATCCTTTAGGTTACTGGATCAATGGAATCCTTTAGGTTACTGGATCAATGGAATCCTTTAGGTTACTGGATCAGTGGAATCCTTTAACATGTTACTGGATCAATGGAATCCTTTAGGTTACTGGATCAGTGGAATCCTTTAGGTTACTGGATCAATGGAATCCTTTAGGTTGCTGGATCAATGGAATCCTTTAGGTTACTGGATCAATGGAATCCTTTATGTTACTGGATCAATGGAATCCTTTAGGTTACTGGATCAGTGGAATCCTTTAGGTTACTGGATCAATGGAATCCTTTAGGTTACTGGATCAATGTAATCCTTTAGGTTACTGGATCAGTGGAATCCTTTAGGTTACTGGATCAATGGAGTCCTTTAGGTTACTGGATCAATGGAATCATTTAGGTTACTGGATCAATGTAATCCTTTAGGTTACTGGATCAATGGAATCCTTTAGGTTACTGGATCAGTGGAATCCTTTAGGTTACTGGATCAATGGAATTATTTAGGATACTGGATCAGTGGAATCCTTTAACAGGCTACTGGATCAATGGAATCCTTTAGATTACTGGATCAATGGAATCCTTTAGGTTACTGGATCAATGGAGTCCTTTAAGTTACTGGATCAATGGAATCCTTTAGGTTACTGGATCAATGGAATCCTTTAGGTTACTGGATCAATGGAATCCTTTAGGTTACTGGATCAGTGGAATCCTTTAGGTTACTGGATCAGTGGAATCCTTTAGGTTACTGGATCAATGGAATCCTTTAGGTTACTGGATCAGTGGAATCCTTTAGGTTACTGGATCAATGGAATTCTTTAGGATACTGGATCAGTGGAATCCTTTAGGTTACTGGATCAATGGAGTCCTTTAGGTTACTGGATCAATGGAATCATTTAGGTTACTGGATCAATGGAATCCTTTAGGTTACTGGATCAATGGAGTCCTTTAGGTTACTGGATCAATGGAGTCCTTTAGGTTACTGGATCAATGGAATCCTTTAGGATACTGGATCAATGGAGTCCTTTAGGTTACTGGATCAATGGAATCCTTTAGGATACTGGATCAATGGAATCCTTTAGGTTACTGGATCAATGGAGTCCTTTAGGTTACTGGATCAATGGAATCCTTTAGGATACTGGATCAATGGAATCCTTTAGGTTACTGGATCAATGAAGTCCTTTAGGTTACTGGATCAATGGAATCCTTTAGGTTACTGGATCAATGGAATCATTTAGGTTACTGGATCAATGGAATCCTTTAGGTTACTGGATCAATGGAATCCTTTAGGTTACTAGATCAATGGAATCCTTTAGGTTACTGGATCAATGGAATCCTTTAACAGGTTACTGGATCAGTGGAGTCCTTTAGGTTACTGGATCAATGGAATCCTTTAGGTTACTGGATCAATGGAATCCTTTAGGTTACTGGATCAGTGGAATCCTTTAGGTTACTGGATCAATGGAATCCTTTAGGTTACTGGATCAGTGGAATCCTTTAGGTTACTGGATCAATGGAATTCTTTAGGATACTGGATCAGTGGAATCCTTTAACAGGTTACTGGATCAATGGAATCCTTTAGGTTACTGGATCAGTGGAATCCTTTAGGTTACTGGATCAGTGGAATCCTTTAACAGGTTACTGGATCAATGGAATTCTTTAGGATACTGGATCAGTGGAATCCTTTAACAGGTTACTGGATCAATGGAATCCTTTAGGTTACTGGATCAGTGGAATCCTTTAGGTTACTGGATCAATGGAATTCTTTAGGATACTGGATCAGTGGAATCCTTTAGGTTACTGGATCAATGGAATCCTTTAACATGTTACTGGATCAATGGAATCCTTTAGGTTACTGGATCAGTGGAATCCTTTAGGTTACTGGATCAATGGAATCCTTTAGGTTGCTGGATCAATGGAATCCTTTAGGTTACTGGATCAATGGAATCCTTTATGTTACTGGATCAATGGAATCCTTTAGGTTACTGGATCAGTGGAATCCTTTAGGTTACTGGATCAGTGGAATCCTTTAACATGTTACTGGATCAATGGAATCCTTTAGGTTACTGGATCAGTGGAATCCTTTAGGTTACTGGATCAATGGAATCCTTTAGGTTGCTGGATCAATGGAATCCTTTAGGTTACTGGATCAATGGAATCCTTTATGTTACTGGATCAATGGAATCCTTTAGGTTACTGGATCAGTGGAATCCTTTAGGTTACTGGATCAATGGAATTCTTTAGGTTACTGGATCAATGGAATCCTTTCGATTACTGGATCAATGGAATCCTTTATGTTACTGGATCAATGGAATCCTTTAGGTTACTAGATCAATGGATTCCTTTAGGTTACTAGATCAATGGATTCCTTTAGGTTACTGGATCAATGGAATCCTTTAGGTTACTGGATCAATGGAATCCTTTCGATTACTGGATCAATGGAATCCTTTATGTTACTGGATCAATGGAATCCTTTAGGTTACTGGATCAGTGGAATCCTTTAGGTTACTGGATCAATGGAATCCTTTAGGTGACTGGATCAATGGAATCATTTAGGTTACTGGATCAATGGAGTCCTTTAGGGTACCGGATCAGTGGAATCCTTTAGGTTACTGGATCAATGGAATCCTTTAGGTTACTGGATCAGTGGAATCCTTTAACAGGTTACTGGATCAATGGAATCCTTTAGGTTACTGGATCAGTGGAATCCTTTAGGTTACTGGATCAATGGAATCCTTTAGGTTACTGGATCAATGGAATCCTTTAGGTTACTGGATCAGTGGAATCCTTTAACATGTTACTGGATCAATGGAATCCTTTAGGTTACTGGATCAGTGGAATCCTTTAGGTTACTGGATCAATGGAATCCTTTAGGTTGCTGGATCAATGGAATCCTTTAGGTTACTGGATCAATGGAATCCTTTATGTTACTGGATCAATGGAATCCTTTAGGTTACTGGATCAGTGGAATCCTTTAGGTTACTGGATCAATGGAATTCTTTAGGATACTGGATCAGTGGAATCCTTTAGGTTACTGGATCAATGGAATCCTTTAGGTTACTGGATCAATGGAGTCCTTTAGGTTACTGGATCAATGGAATCCTTTAGGTGACTGGATCAATGGAATCATTTAGGTTACTGGATCAATGGAATCCTTTAGGTTACTGGATCAGTGGAATCCTTTAGGTTACTGGATCAATGGAATCCTTTAGGTTACTGGATCAGTGGAATCCTTTAACAGGCTACTGGATCAATGGAATCCTTTAGGTTACTGGATCAATGGAATCCTTTAGGTTACTGGATCAATGTAATCCTTTAGGTTACTGGATCAGTGGAATCCTTTAGGTTACTGGATCAATGGAGTCCTTTAGGTTACTGGATCAATGGAATCATTTAGGTTACTGGATCAATGTAATCCTTTAGGTTACTGGATCAATGGAATCCTTTAGGTTACTGGATCAGTGGAATCCTTTAGGTTACTGGATCAATGGAATTATTTAGGATACTGGATCAGTGGAATCCTTTAGGTTACTGGATCAATGGAATCCTTTAGATTACTGGATCAATGGAATCCTTTAGGTTACTGGATCAATGGAGTCCTTTAAGTTACTGGATCAATGGAATCCTTTAGGTTACTGGATCAATGGAATCCTTTAGGTTACTGGATCAATGGAATCCTTTAGGTTACTGGATCAGTGGAATCCTTTAGGTTACTGGATCAGTGGAATCCTTTAGGTTACTGGATCAATGGAATCCTTTAGGTTACTGGATCAGTGGAATCCTTTAGGTTACTGGATCAATGGAATTCTTTAGGATACTGGATCAGTGGAATCCTTTAGGTTACTGGATCAATGGAGTCCTTTAGGTTACTGGATCAATGGAATCATTTAGGTTACTGGATCAATGGAATCCTTTAGGTTACTGGATCAATGGAGTCCTTTAGGTTACTGGATCAATGGAGTCCTTTAGGTTACTGGATCAATGGAATCCTTTAGGATACTGGATCAATGGAGTCCTTTAGGTTACTGGATCAATGGAATCCTTTAGGATACTGGATCAATGGAATCCTTTAGGTTACTGGATCAATGGAGTCCTTTAGGTTACTGGATCAATGGAATCCTTTAGGATACTGGATCAATGGAATCCTTTAGGTTACTGGATCAATGAAGTCCTTTAGGTTACTGGATCAATGGAATCCTTTAGGTTACTGGATCAATGGAATCATTTAGGTTAC
The DNA here is from genome assembly GCA_032718475.1 of Nemertoderma westbladi. Taxonomy (NCBI): domain Eukaryota; kingdom Metazoa; phylum Xenacoelomorpha; order Nemertodermatida; family Nemertodermatidae; genus Nemertoderma; species Nemertoderma westbladi. Next base: position 44,037 of record JAUCBJ010008499.1, on the reverse strand, counting down.
TGGATCAATGGAATCCTTTAGGTTACTGGATCAATGGAATCCTTTAGGTTACTAGATCAATGGAATCCTTTAGGTTACTGGATCAATGGAATCCTTTAACAGGTTACTGGATCAGTGGAGTCCTTTAGGTTACTGGATCAATGGAATCCTTTAGGTTACTGGATCAATGGAATCCTTTAGGTTACTGGATCAGTGGAATCCTTTAGGTTACTGGATCAATGGAATCCTTTAGGTTACTGGATCAGTGGAATCCTTTAGGTTACTGGATCAATGGAATTCTTTAGGATACTGGATCAGTGGAATCCTTTAACAGGTTACTGGATCAATGGAATCCTTTAGGTTACTGGATCAGTGGAATCCTTTAGGTTACTGGATCAGTGGAATCCTTTAACAGGTTACTGGATCAATGGAATTCTTTAGGATACTGGATCAGTGGAATCCTTTAACAGGTTACTGGATCAATGGAATCCTTTAGGTTACTGGATCAGTGGAATCCTTTAGGTTACTGGATCAATGGAATTCTTTAGGATACTGGATCAGTGGAATCCTTTAGGTTACTGGATCAATGGAATCATTTAGGTTACTGGATCAGTGGAATCCTTTAGGTTACTGGATCAATGGAATCCTTTAGGTTACTGGATCAATGGAATCCTTTAGGTTACTGGATTAGTGGAATCCTTTAACAGGTTAATGGATCAATGGAATCCTTTAGGTTACTGGATCAATGGAATCCTTTAGGTTACTGGATCAATGGAATCCTTTAGGTTACTGGATCAGTGGAATCCTTTAACAGGTTACTGGATCAATGGAATCCTTTAGGTTACTGGATCAATGGAATCCTTTAGGTTACTGGATCAATGGAATCCTTTAGGTTACTGGATCAGTGGAATCCTTTAACAGGTTACTGGATCAATGGAATCCTTTAGGTTACTGGATCAATGGAATCCTTTAGGTTACTGGATCAATGGAGTCCTTTAGGTTACTGGATCAATGGAATCCTTTAGGTTACTGGATCAATGGAATCATTTAGATTACTGGATCAATGGAATCCTTTAGGTTACTAGATCAATGGAGTCCTTTAGGTTACTGGATCAATGGAATCATTTAGGTTACTGGATCAATGGAATCCTTTAGGTTACTGGATCAGTGGAATCCTTTAGGTTACTGGAGCAATGGAATCCTTTAGGTTACTGGATCAATGGAATTCTTTAGGATACTGGATCAGTGGAATCCTTTAGGTTACTGGATCAATGCAGTCCTTTAGGTTACTGGATCAATGGAATCCTTTAGGTTACTGGATCAATGGAATCATTTAGGTTACTGGATCAATGGAATCCTTTAGGTTACTGGATCAATGGAGTCCTTTAGGTTACTGGATCATTGGAGTCCTTTAGGTTACTGGATCAATGGAATCCTTTAGGATACTGGATCAATGGAGTCCTTTAGGTTACTGGATCAATGGAATCCTTTAGGATACTGGATCAATGGAATCCTTTAGGTTACTGGATCAATGGAGTCCTTTAGGTTACTGGATCAATGGAATCCTTTAGGTTACTGGATCAATGGAATCCTTTCGGTTACTGGAGCAATGGAATCCTTTAGGTTACTGGATCAGTGGAATCCTTTCGGTTACTGGAGCAATGGAATCCTTTAGGTTATTGGATCAATGGAATCCTTTAACAGGTTAATTGATCAATGGAATCCTTTAGGTTACTGGATCAGTGGAATCCTTTAGGTTACTGGATCAATGGAATCCTTTAGGTTACTAGATCAATGGAATCCTTTAGGTTACTGGATCAATGGAATCCTTTAGGTTACTGGATCAATGGAATTCTTTAGGATACTGGATCAGTGGAATCCTTTAACAGGTTACTGGATCAGTGGAATCCTTTAGGTTACTGGATCAATGGAATCCTTTAGGTTACTGGATCAATGGAATCCTTTAGGTTACTGGATCAATGGAATCCTTTAGGTTACTAGATCAATGGAATCCTTTAGGTTACTGGATCAATGGAATTCTTTCGGATACTGGATCAGTGGAATCCTTTATGTTACTGGATCAATGGAATCCTTTAGGTTACAGGATCAATGGAATCCTTTATGTTACTGGATCAATGGAATCCTTTCGGTTACTGGAGCAATGGAATCCTTTAGGTTACTGGATCAGTGGAATCCTTTCGGTTACTGGAGCAATGGAATCCTTTAGGTTATTGGATCAATGGAATCCTTTAACAGGTTAATTGATCAATGGAATCCTTTAGGTTACTGGATCAGTGGAATCCTTTAGGTTACTGGATCAATGGAATCCTTTAGGTTACTAGATCAATGGAATCCTTTAGGTTACTGGATCAATGGAATCCTTTAGGTTACTGGATCAATGGAATTCTTTAGGATACTGGATCAGTGGAATCCTTTAACAGGTTACTGGATCAGTGGAATCCTTTAGGTTACTGGATCAATGGAATCCTTTAGGTTACTGGATCAATGGAATCCTTTAGGTTACTGGATCAATGGAATCCTTTAGGTTACTAGATCAATGGAATCCTTTAGGTTACTGGATCAATGGAATTCTTTCGGATACTGGATCAGTGGAATCCTTTATGTTACTGGATCAATGGAATCCTTTAGGTTACAGGATCAATGGAATCCTTTATGTTACTGGATCAATGGATTCCTTTAGGTTACTGGATCAATGGAATCCTTTGGGTTACTGGATCAATGGAATCCTTTAGGTTACTGGATCAGTGGAATCCTTTAGGTTACTGGATCAATGGAATCCTTTAGGTTACTGGATCAGTGGAATCCTTTAGGTTACTAGATCAATGGATTCCTTTAGGTTACTGGATCAATGGAATCCTTTAACAGGTTACTGGATCAATGGAATCCTTTAGGTTACTGGATCAGTGGAATCCTTTAGGTTACTGGATCAATGGAATCCTTTAGGTTACTGGATTAATGGAATTCTTTAGGATACTGGATCAGTGGAATCCTTTAACAGGTTACTGGATCAGTGGAATCCTTTAGGTTACTGGATCAATGGAATCCTTTAGGTTACTGGATCAATGGAATCCTTTAGGTTACTGGATCAATGGAATCCTTTAGGTTACTGGATCAATGGAATCCTTTAGGTTACTAGATCAATGGAATCCTTTAGGTTACTGGATCAATGGAATTCTTTAGGATACTGGATCAGTGGAATCCTTTATGTTACTGGATCAATGGAATCCTTTAGGTTACTGGATCAATGGAATCCTTTATGTTACTGGATCAATGGAATCCTTTAGGTTACTGGATTAATGGAATCCTTTAGGTTACTGGATCAATGGAATCCTTTAGGTTACTGGATCAATGGAATCCTTTAGGTTACTGGATCAGTGGAATCCTTTAGGTTACTGGATCAATGGAATTCTTTAGGATACTGGATCAGTGGAATCCTTTAACAGGCTACTGGATCAATGGAATCCTTTAGGTTACTGGATCAATGGAATCCTTTAGGTTACTGGATCAATGTAATCCTTTAGGTTACTGGATCAGTGGAATCCTTTAGGTTACTGGATCAATGGAGTCCTTTAGGTTACTGGATCAATGGAATCATTTAGGTTACTGGATCAATGTAATCCTTTAGGTTACTGGATCAATGGAATCCTTTAGGTTACTGGATCAGTGGAATCCTTTAGGTTACTGGATCAATGGAATTATTTAGGATACTGGATCAGTGGAATCCTTTAGGTTACTGGATCAATGGAATCCTTTAGATTACTGGATCAATGGAATCCTTTAGGTTACTGGATCAATGGAGTCCTTTAAGTTACTGGATCAATGGAATCCTTTAGGTTACTGGATCAATGGAATCCTTTAGGTTACTGGATCAGTGGAATCCTTTAGGTTACTGGATCAATGGAATTATTTAGGATACTGGATCAGTGGAATCCTTTAGGTTACTGGATCAATGGAATCCTTTAGATTACTGGATCAATGGAATCCTTTAGGTTACTGGATCAATGGAGTCCTTTAAGTTACTGGATCAATGGAATCCTTTAGGTTACTGGATCAATGGAATCCTTTAGGTTACTGGATCAGTGGAATCCTTTAGGTTACTGGATCAATGGAATTCTTTAGGATACTGGATCAGTGGAATCCTTTAACAGGCTACTGGATCAATGGAATCCTTTAGGTTACTGGATCAATGGAATCCTTTAGGTTACTGGATCAATGTAATCCTTTAGGTTACTGGATCAGTGGAATCCTTTAGGTTACTGGATCAATGGAGTCCTTTAGGTTACTGGATCAATGGAATCATTTAGGTTACTGGATCAATGTAATCCTTTAGGTTACTGGATCAATGGAATCCTTTAGGTTACTGGATCAGTGGAATCCTTTAGGTTACTGGATCAATGGAATTATTTAGGATACTGGATCAGTGGAATCGTTTAGGTTACTGGATCAATGGAATCCTTTAGATTACTGGATCAATGGAATCCTTTAGGTTACTGGATCAATGGAGTCCTTTAAGTTACTGGATCAATGGAATCCTTTAGGTTACTGGATCAATGGAATCCTTTAGGTTACTGGATCAATGGAATCCTTTAGGTTACTGGATCAGTGGAATCCTTTAGGTTACTGGATCAGTGGAATCCTTTAGGTTACTGGATCAATGGAATCCTTTAGGTTACTGGATCAGTGGAATCCTTTAGGTTACTGGATCAATGGAATTCTTTAGGATACTGGATCAGTGGAATCCTTTAGGTTACTGGATCAATGGAGTCCTTTAGGTTACTGGATCAATGGAATCATTTAGGTTACTGGATCAATGGAATCCTTTAGGTTACTGGATCAATGGAGTCCTTTAGGTTACTGGATCAATGGAGTCCTTTAGGTTACTGGATCAATGGAATCCTTTAGGATACTGGATCAATGGAGTCCTTTAGGTTACTGGATCAATGGAATCCTTTAGGATACTGGATCAATGGAATCCTTTAGGTTACTGGATCAATGGAGTCCTTTAGGTTACTGGATCAATGGAATCCTTTAGGATACTGGATCAATGGAATCCTTTAGGTTACTGGATCAATGAAGTCCTTTAGGTTACTGGATCAATGGAATCCTTTAGGTTACTGGATCAATGGAATCATTTAGGTTACTGGATCAATGGAATCCTTTAGGTTACTGGATCAATGGAATCCTTTAGGTTACTAGATCAATGGAATCCTTTAGGTTACTGGATCAATGGAATCCTTTAACAGGTTACTGGATCAGTGGAGTCCTTTAGGTTACTGGATCAATGGAATCCTTTAGGTTACTGGATCAATGGAATCCTTTAGGTTACTGGATCAGTGGAATCCTTTAGGTTACTGGATCAATGGAATCCTTTAGGTTACTGGATCAGTGGAATCCTTTAGGTTACTGGATCAATGGAATTCTTTAGGATACTGGATCAGTGGAATCCTTTAACAGGTTACTGGATCAATGGAATCCTTTAGGTTACTGGATCAGTGGAATCCTTTAGGTTACTGGATCAGTGGAATCCTTTAACAGGTTACTGGATCAATGGAATTCTTTAGGATACTGGATCAGTGGAATCCTTTAACAGGTTACTGGATCAATGGAATCCTTTAGGTTACTGGATCAGTGGAATCCTTTAGGTTACTGGATCAATGGAATTCTTTAGGATACTGGATCAGTGGAATCCTTTAGGTTACTGGATCAATGGAATCATTTAGGTTACTGGATCAGTGGAATCCTTTAGGTTACTGGATCAATGGAATCCTTTAGGTTACTGGATCAATGGAATCCTTTAGGTTACTGGATTAGTGGAATCCTTTAACAGGTTAATGGATCAATGGAATCCTTTAGGTTACTGGATCAATGGAATCCTTTAGGTTACTGGATCAATGGAATCCTTTAGGTTACTGGATCAGTGGAATCCTTTAACAGGTTACTGGATCAATGGAATCCTTTAGGTTACTGGATCAATGGAATCCTTTAGGTTACTGGATCAATGGAATCCTTTAGGTTACTGGATCAGTGGAATCCTTTAACAGGTTACTGGATCAATGGAATCCTTTAGGTTACTGGATCAATGGAATCCTTTAGGTTACTGGATCAATGGAGTCCTTTAGGTTACTGGATCAATGGAATCCTTTAGGTTACTGGATCAATGGAATCATTTAGATTACTGGATCAATGGAATCCTTTAGGTTACTGGATCAATGGAGTCCTTTAGGTTACTGGATCAATGTAATCATTTAGGTTACTGGATCAATGGAATCCTTTAGGTTACTGGATCAGTGGAATCCTTTAGGTTACTGGAGCAATGGAATCCTTTAGGTTACTGGATCAATGGAATTCTTTAGGATACTGGATCAGTGGAATCCTTTAGGTTACTGGATCAATGCAGTCCTTTAGGTTACTGGATCAATGGAATCCTTTATGTTACTGGATCAATGGAATCATTTAGGTTACTGGATCAATGGAATCCTTTAGGTTACTGGATCAATGGAGTCCTTTAGGTTACTGGATCATTGGAGTCCTTTAGGTTACTGGATCAATGGAATCCTTTAGGATACTGGATCAATGGAGTCCTTTAGGTTACTGGATCAATGGAATCCTTTAGGATACTGGATCAATGGAATCCTTTAGGTTACTGGATCAATGGAGTCCTTTAGGTTACTGGATCAATGGAATCCTTTAGGTTACTGGATCAATGGAATCCTTTAGGTTACTGGATCAATGGAATCCTTTAGGTGACTGGATCAATGGAATCCTTTAGGTTACTGGATCAATGGAATCCTTTAGGTTACTGGATCAGTGGAATCCTTTCGGTTACTGGAGCAATGGAATCCTTTAGGTTATTGGATCAATGGAATCCTTTAGGTTACTGGATCAATGGAATCCTTTAGGTTACTGGATCAATGGAATTCTTTAGGATACTGGATCAGTGGAATCCTTTAACAGGTTACTGGATCAGTGGAATCCTTTAGGTTACTGGATCAATGGAATCCTTTAGGTTACTGGATCAATGGAATCCTTTAGGTTACTGGATCAATGGAATCCTTTAGGTTACTAGATCAATGGAATCCTTTAGGTTACTGGATCAATGGAATTCTTTCGGATACTGGATCAGTGGAATCCTTTATGTTACTGGATCAATGGAATCCTTTAGGTTACAGGATCAATGGAATCCTTTATGTTACTGGATCAATGGATTCCTTTAGGTTACTGGATCAATGGAATCCTTTGGGTTACTGGATCAATGGAATCCTTTAGGTTACTGGATCAGTGGAATCCTTTAGGTTACTGGATCAATGGAATCCTTTAGGTTACTGGATCAGTGGAATCCTTTAGGTTACTAGATCAATGGATTCCTTTAGGTTACTGGATCAATGGAATCCTTTAACAGGTTACTGGATCAATGGAATCCTTTAGGTTACTGGATCAGTGGAATCCTTTAGGTTACTGGATCAATGGAATCCTTTAGGTTACTGGATTAATGGAATTCTTTAGGATACTGGATCAGTGGAATCCTTTAACAGGTTACTGGATTAGTGGAATCCTTTAGGTTACTGGATCAATGGAATCCTTTAGGTTACTGGATCAATGGAATCCTTTAGGTTACTGGATCAATGGAATCCTTTAGGTTACTGGATCAATGGAATCCTTTAGGTTACTAGATCAATGGAATCCTTTAGGTTACTGGATCAATGGAATTCTTTAGGATACTGGATCAGTGGAATCCTTTATGTTACTGGATCAATGGAATCCTTTAGGTTACTGGATCAATGGAATCCTTTATGTTACTGGATCAATGGAATCCTTTAGGTTACTGGATTAATGGAATCCTTTAGGTTACTGGATCAATGGAATCCTTTAGGTTACTGGATCAATGGAATCCTTTAGGTTACTGGATCAGTGGAATCCTTTAGGTTACTGGATCAATGGAATTCTTTAGGATACTGGATCAGTGGAATCCTTTAACAGGTTACTGGATCAATGGAATCCTTTAGGTTACTGGATCAGTGGAATCCTTTAGGTTACTGGATCAATGGAATCCTTTAGGTTACTGGATCAATGGAATTCTTTAGGATACTGGATCAGTGGAATCCTTTAACAGGTTACTGGATCAGTGGAATCCTTTAGGTTACTGGATCAATGGAATCCTTTAGGTTACTGGATCAATGGAATTCTTTAGGTTACTGGATCAATGGAATCCTTTAGGTTACTAGATCAATGGAATCCTTTAGGTTACTGGATCAGTGGAATCCTTTAGGTTACTGGAGCAATGGAATCCTTTAGGTTACTGGATCAATGGAATCCTTTAGGTTACTGGATCAGTGGAATCCTTTAGGTTACTGGATCAATGGAATTCTTTAGGATACTGGATCAGTGGAATCCTTTAACAGGCTACTGGATCAATGGAATCCTTTAGGTTACTGGATCAATGGAATCCTTTAGGTTACTGGATCAATGTAATCCTTTAGGTTACTGGATCAGTGGAATCCTTTAGGTTACTGGATCAATGGAGTCCTTTAGGTTACTGGATCAATGGAATCATTTAGGTTACTGGATCAATGTAATCCTTTAGGTTACTGGATCAATGGAATCCTTTAGGTTACTGGATCAGTGGAATCCTTTAGGTTACTGGATCAATGGAATTATTTAGGATACTGGATCAGTGGAATCCTTTAGGTTACTGGATCAATGGAATCCTTTAGATTACTGGATCAATGGAATCCTTTAGGTTACTGGATCAATGGAGTCCTTTAAGTTACTGGATCAATGGAATCCTTTAGGTTACTGGATCAATGGAATCCTTTAGGTTACTGGATCAATGGAATCCTTTAGGTTACTGGATCAGTGGAATCCTTTAGGTTACTGGATCAGTGGAATCCTTTAGGTTACTGGATCAATGGAATCCTTTAGGTTACTGGATCAGTGGAATCCTTTAGGTTACTGGATCAATGGAATTCTTTAGGATACTGGATCAGTGGAATCCTTTAGGTTACTGGATCAATGGAGTCCTTTAGGTTACTGGATCAATGGAATCATTTAGGTTACTGGATCAATGGAATCCTTTAGGTTACTGGATCAATGGAGTCCTTTAGGTTACTGGATCAATGGAGTCCTTTAGGTTACTGGATCAATGGAATCCTTTAGGATACTGGATCAATGGAGTCCTTTAGGTTACTGGATCAATGGAATCCTTTAGGATACTGGATCAATGGAATCCTTTAGGTTACTGGATCAATGGAGTCCTTTAGGTTACTGGATCAATGGAATCCTTTAGGATACTGGATCAATGGAATCCTTTAGGTTACTGGATCAATGAAGTCCTTTAGGTTACTGGATCAATGGAATCCTTTAGGTTACTGGATCAATGGAATCATTTAGGTTACTGGATCAATGGAATCCTTTAGGTTACTAGTGTTGAGAACTGTAACTGAAATTATACTGTAACTGCAACTGTAACTGAATGATTTTGATGATTTTTTGATACTGTAACTATAACTGTAACTGAAATTGCGAATTTTGAATACTGTAACTGTAACTGAAACTGTAATTACGAATTTTGAATACTGTAACTGAAACTGAAATTAACAAAATCCGATTCAGTTCTCAATCACACAATTAACATGAATGAGCATTTAAAACAGTATTGTAATAAAGTATAGTATAAAGTATATATTTTCCACTTCCTGACTTCTGAACAAAACCATATTATTCCACAATAAAAAAGACCCATTGTCCATTTTAGCTCAAATGTGATTTATTTGGCGAGTAAAGTAGTGACCGAAGATCTATAGTAGCATATAGTCTATGTTTGTCTGGCTCAACTATTAGACTATTATCAGCCTTATCACCACTTTTGCTTCATATTAAATGTAAATGTTTTATATAAACAAAGAAAAGTTAGGCCTATTGGTAGAGGGATTTTAACGGATATATATTTTACATTATGAATTATTAATGTTACCGGTACTATTAATATCACAATCACACTAGAGGCACTCTGGAAATTAAATTTTGATCAAGTTTACCATTATAAATTACAAAATTAAACTTAAAAGTGAAAGGAGCAGCCTATCGAGGTGGGTCTAACCAAAACAATAAATATATGATTACTAAAACAAATTACGAATTAAGGAAAATGAGCAGGATTCAGAAGCATGGCTTTTATAACCAAAACAATAAATGATAACAGTACTGTACAAGCACTGAAACAACATTTACAGTAAAATGTGGGTGCCTTAGTGGGATCTTGTGACGTGCCACTTTCATTACATACTATCAGTATATTAGTTACACGAAGTGGGGCCTTCGCGCAGCACGTGACTTAAATTTAATTTAAGTACTAATTCGAAAGTATTACTGTATTAGCAAATTTTAAGCAGATTTCGCCTAATCACTTTTTACCTCTTTCATTTCTATTCAGACATTTCTGACTCTAGCGGTATAGTGAGAACTGAAGATGGATTAGGGTCTCCAGCCCCACAAAGACACAGCCTATGGATGAATAGTACATACGTACATCGGCCAAGTTTCATCTTGAATAACGGATAACGAAATGAGAGACGGATCTCACTTTCAGAAATTTCGTCGTATAGCGGCAGACCGATTAAATCCCCCCCCCCCCCCCCCCCCCCACAAAGACGCAGCATGTGGTCCAGAATATATGGCAAGATTCAGCTTAAACTGATTAAAATCAATGAGACGGGAGAATCTATTCACTTTCAGGCATAAAGTAGTCCTCTAGCGGGTGACTGTTGAACTGATTTTCAACAAAACAAATTTTCAACTTGGCAGCTTTAAATTCGACAAAGTTATAAGCATGTCAATATCATAACGACGACAACGATTTCACTTTCAGACATTTGGCCCTCTAGCGGCAGACTGGAGAACTGCAGATGGATTCGCCTCCTTTGAAAGTCACAGCTAATGGTCTAATACATATCTGCCAAGTTTCAGCTTAAACGGATTTAAAGCAAAGAAATGGGAGAGCATTTAATGTTTAGACATGTGGCCCTCTAGCGGGAGACCATTGCACTGATGGTGTCTGAAAGTCTCTCAAAAATCTCAACTTTAGCTCATATTGATACCTACAAATTTTCAACTTGGCAGCTTTAAATCCGACAAAGTTATTAGCATGTCAAAATCGTAACGACGACAACGATTTCACTTTCAGACCTTTGGCCCTCTAGCGGCAGACTGGAGAACTGCAGATGGATTCGCCTCCTTTGAAAGTCACAGCTAATGGTCTAATACATATCTGCCAAGTTTCAGCTTAAACGGATTAAAAGCAAAGAAATGGGAGGGCATTTAATGTTTAGACATGTGGCCCTCTAGCGGGAGACCATTGCACTGATGGTGTCTGAAAGTCTCTCAAAAATCTCAACTTTTGCTCATATTGATACCTACAAATTTTCAACTTGGCAGCTTTAAATCCGACAAAGTTATTAGCATGTCAAAATCGTAACGACGACGACGACAACGACGACGACGACGACAACGACGACGACGACGACAACTATTTGCATAAATTGACCCACCCCCTAACAGTGTCAATTCGCTAAGGCTCCGCCAACTTCGTGGCTCGCCCCACAAAATATTACCATAGAGTGGGTTCAACTTTCCTACAATAACTACCTATTAGCTCTAGAAAGAGGACGTTTCGCAATTAACTTTATTATTAGCGTATATTACAGTAATATATTAAAGTGCCTCATTTTTAGTTTCAGATATATTTTTTTTATTTGGCAAGTGATTCGTTTGATTTTTTTGGGCAAGTGACTCATTGGGCAAGTGACTGCAATGCACCCAGCCCCGATGAGACTACATTAATTCAATGACTGCTTACTACGTGGGATAATATATTGAATCTATAACTGAAACTGTAACTGAATTTTATCACGATCAAAACTGTAACTGAAACTGAAATGCTCAATTTTATAATACTGAAACTGTAACTGTAACTGAAATGTTACACTTTGTAATACTGAAACTGTAACTGTAACTGAAATGCAAAACTTTGAATACTGAAACTGTAACTGTAACTGAAATTAGTAAAAATTGATTCAGTTCTCAACACTATAGGTTACTGGATCAATGGAATCCTTTAGGTTACTAGATCAATGGAATCCTTTAGGTTACTGGATCAATGGAATCCTTTAACAGGTTACTGGATCAGTGGAGTCCTTTAGGTTACTGGATCAATGGAATCCTTTAGGTTACTGGATCAATGGAATCCTTTAGGTTACTGGATCAGTGGAATCCTTTAGGTTACTGGATCAATGGAATCCTTTAGGTTACTGGATCAGTGGAATCCTTTAGGTTACTGGATCAATGGAATTCTTTAGGATACTGGATCAGTGGAATCCTTTAACAGGTTACTGGATCAATGGAATCCTTTAGGTTACTGGATCAGTGGAATCCTTTAGGTTACTGGATCAGTGGAATCCTTTAACAGGTTACTGGATCAATGGAATTCTTTAGGATACTGGATCAGTGGAATCCTTTAACAGGTTACTGGATCAATGGAATCCTTTAGGTTACTGGATCAGTGGAATCCTTTAGGTTACTGGATCAATGGAATTCTTTAGGATACTGGATCAGTGGAATCCTTTAGGTTACTGGATCAATGGAATCATTTAGGTTACTGGATCAGTGGAATCCTTTAGGTTACTGGATCAATGGAATCCTTTAGGTTACTGGATCAATGGAATCCTTTAGGTTACTGGATTAGTGGAATCCTTTAACAGGTTAATGGATCAATGGAATCCTTTAGGTTACTGGATCAATGGAATCCTTTAGGTTACTGGATCAATGGAATCCTTTAGGTTACTGGATCAGTGGAATCCTTTAACAGGTTACTGGATCAATGGAATCCTTTAGGTTACTGGATCAATGGAATCCTTTAGGTTACTGGATCAATGGAATCCTTTAGGTTACTGGATCAGTGGAATCCTTTAACAGGTTACTGGATCAATGGAATCCTTTAGGTTACTGGATCAATGGAATCCTTTAGGTTACTGGATCAATGGAGTCCTTTAGGTTACTGGATCAATGGAATCCTTTAGGTTACTGGATCAATGGAATCATTTAGATTACTGGATCAATGGAATCCTTTAGGTTACTGGATCAATGGAGTCCTTTAGGTTACTGGATCAATGTAATCATTTAGGTTACTGGATCAATGGAATCCTTTAGGTTACTGGATCAGTGGAATCCTTTAGGTTACTGGAGCAATGGAATCCTTTAGGTTACTGGATCAATGGAATTCTTTAGGATACTGGATCAGTGGAATCCTTTAGGTTACTGGATCAATGCAGTCCTTTAGGTTACTGGATCAATGGAATCCTTTAGGTTACTGGATCAATGGAATCATTTAGGTTACTGGATCAATGGAATCCTTTAGGTTACTGGATCAATGGAGTCCTTTAGGTTACTGGATCATTGGAGTCCTTTAGGTTACTGGATCAATGGAATCCTTTAGGATACTGGATCAATGGAGTCCTTTAGGTTACTGGATCAATGGAATCCTTTAGGATACTGGATCAATGGAATCCTTTAGGTTACTGGATCAATGGAGTCCTTTAGGTTACTGGATCAATGGAATCCTTTAGGTTACTGGATCAATGGAATCCTTTAGGTTACTGGATCAATGGAATCCTTTAGGTGACTGGATCAATGGAATCCTTTAGGTTACTGGATCAATGGAATCCTTTAGGTTACTGGATCAGTGGAATCCTTTCGGTTACTGGAGCAATGGAATCCTTTAGGTTATTGGATCAATGGAATCCTTTAGGTTACTGGATCAATGGAATCCTTTAGGTTACTGGATCAATGGAATTCTTTAGGATACTGGATCAGTGGAATCCTTTAACAGGTTACTGGATCAGTGGAATCCTTTAGGTTACTGGATCAATGGAATCCTTTAGGTTACTGGATCAATGGAATCCTTTAGGTTACTGGATCAATGGAATCCTTTAGGTTACTAGATCAATGGAATCCTTTAGGTTACTGGATCAATGGAATTCTTTCGGATACTGGATCAGTGGAATCCTTTATGTTACTGGATCAATGGAATCCTTTAGGTTACAGGATCAATGGAATCCTTTATGTTACTGGATCAATGGATTCCTTTAGGTTACTGGATCAATGGAATCCTTTGGGTTACTGGATCAATGGAATCCTTTAGGTTACTGGATCAGTGGAATCCTTTAGGTTACTGGATCAATGGAATCCTTTAGGTTACTGGATCAGTGGAATCCTTTAGGTTACTAGATCAATGGATTCCTTTAGGTTACTGGATCAATGGAATCCTTTAACAGGTTACTGGATCAATGGAATCCTTTAGGTTACTGGATCAGTGGAATCCTTTAGGTTACTGGATCAATGGAATCCTTTAGGTTACTGGATTAATGGAATTCTTTAGGATACTGGATCAGTGGAATCCTTTAACAGGTTACTGGATCAGTGGAATCCTTTAGGTTACTGGATCAATGGAATCCTTTAGGTTACTGGATCAATGGAATCCTTTAGGTTACTGGATCAATGGAATCCTTTAGGTTACTGGATCAATGGAATCCTTTAGGTTACTAGATCAATGGAATCCTTTAGGTTACTGGATCAATGGAATTCTTTAGGATACTGGATCAGTGGAATCCTTTATGTTACTGGATCAATGGAATCCTTTAGGTTACTGGATCAATGGAATCCTTTATGTTACTGGATCAATGGAATCCTTTAGGTTACTGGATTAATGGAATCCTTTAGGTTACTGGATCAATGGAATCCTTTAGGTTACTGGATCAATGGAATCCTTTAGGTTACTGGATCAGTGGAATCCTTTAGGTTACTGGATCAATGGAATTCTTTAGGATACTGGATCAGTGGAATCCTTTAACAGGTTACTGGATCAATGGAATCCTTTAGGTTACTGGATCAGTGGAATCCTTTAGGTTACTGGATCAATGGAATCCTTTAGGTTACTGGATCAATGGAATTCTTTAGGATACTGGATCAGTGGAATCCTTTAACAGGTTACTGGATCAGTGGAATCCTTTAGGTTACTGGATCAATGGAATCCTTTAGGTTACTGGATCAATGGAATCCTTTAGGTTACTGGATCAATGGAATCCTTTAGGTTACTGGATCAATGGAATCCTTTAGGTTACTGGATCAGTGGAATCCTTTAGGTTACTGGAGCAATGGAATCCTTTAGGTTACTGGATCAATGGAATCCTTTAGGTTACTGGATCAATGGAATCCTTTAGGTTACTGGATCAATGGAATCCTTTAGGTTACTGGATCAATGGAATCCTTTAGGTTACTGGATCAATGGAATCCTTTAGGTTACTGGATCAATGGAATCCTTTAGGTTACTGGATCAATGGAATCCTTTAGGTTACTGGATCAGTGGAATCCTTTAGGTTACTGGATCAATGGAATCCTTTAGGTTACTGGATCAATGGAATCCTTTAGGTTACTGGATCAATGGAATCCTTTAGGTTACTGGATCAATGGAATCCTTTAGGTTACTGGATCAGTGGAATCCTTTAGGTTACTGGATCAATGGAATCCTTTAGGTTACTGGATCAATGGAATCCTTTAGGTTACTGGATCAATGGAATCCTTTAGGTTACTGGATCAGTGGAATCCTTTAGGTTACTGGATCAATGGAATCCTTTAGGTTACTGGATCAATGGAATCCTTTAGGTTACTGGATCAATGGAATCCTTTAGGTTACTGGATCAATGGAATCCTTTAGGTTACTGGATCAGTGGAATCCTTTAGGTTACTGGATCAATGGAATCCTTTAGGTTACTGGATCAATGGAATCCTTTAGGTTACTGGATCAATGGAATCCTTTAGGTTACTGGATCAATGGAATCCTTTAGGTTACTGGATCAGTGGAATCCTTTAGGTTACTGGATCAATGGAGTCCTTTAGGTTACTGGATCAATGGAATCCTTTAGGTTACTGGATCAATGGAATCCTTTAGGTTACTGGATCAATGGAATCCTTTAGGTTACTGGATCAATGGAATCCTTTAGGTTACTGGATCAGTGGAATCCTTTAGGTTACTGGATCAATGGAGTCCTTTAGGTTACTGGATCAGTGGAATCCTTTAGGTTACTGGATCAATGGAATCCTTTAGGTTACTTTTTTTCTAGGGAAAAAAGTACAGTTCTTTCACCCGATTTTGGGGAATATTATTGAGCGAAAAAAGTAACAATTTAAGAATAAAGTGTATTATTATGCTTGAATATCTTATAGAGTAAATAATATACAAATAAAGAAACAAATGTACCCCCCCCCCCCCCCCCCCCCCCCCCACCATCAAATCCTCAGTCTCTCGCTAGAGGGCTCTTTGCTTTAAACCCGTTCTAGTTGAAACTTGGCATATTTGTACTAGACCATTAACTGTGTCATTCAATGGAGGCTGGCATATTTGTACTAGACCATTAACTGTGTCATTCAATGGAGGCTGGCATATTTGTACTAGACCATTAACTGTGTCATTCAATGGAGGCTCATATGTCTGCAGTTCTCTAGACTGCCGCTAGAGGGTTGGGGTGCAGATTAAGGGGGGGGGGGGGGGGGGGTGGGGGGGGGGTTGAAAGCGAGCAACTTTCCCCTCTTATGATTTGTTTGCGGTTTGGTTGATTTCTTAAATACAGATTTTTTGTTAGAACTGCTCAATTTTAATTTGTATCTCATAACTGAGCCTCGTGCTGCGCGAAGGCCCCACAAACGTGTACACAACAGTCTGTCAAAAGTTTAGAAACACAAACATAATTCTAGAGTTCATCTGTGGGCCGCTAGGAGGCGAATTGTAAGAAACCTGGATAGAAGCTATAATTATAGGAGTGACCAATGAACATTGCCTATTTAGAAATTCAACACTCAGACATACGTCTATTGTTCCTCGGCAGACGTCCCACTAATACTTGTCCTGCTACGCAAAGGCTTGATTATAGTAGTGATTGAGTTCCGCCGTAAAGGATTTTATCGGTTGCAAATTACCCCCACCCCCCTCCCCCTCCTTTAAGAGGGGGGCTCTTCTAAACTTTACGATTTGCAAATGTCGTTATCATATCAATGCACCTCCAAACTATGAAATCACTACAATTATCTGTACAGTACACACAAACACGCACCTCGTCTCAAAAGGAAGTCCAAGTGATAAAGTAACAGATCTACTTCGGATTATATTGGCCATCAGATACGAGTTCCCATGAGTATGCTGCGTTTAATACAGTGACGTCATCGTAACATCTGCCGACGATTTGCATTCCCACAGGTAGATTCTGTGAGACTCCTACATTGATACTGAGAGCCGGGTGGTGGGTTATGTTGAATTGAATCGTATTCTCCGACATACAAGATTCTTTATCCAAAATGTCCACAATTTTGTGATTTTCCTTGGGTAGATCAACAGCGGGAAATTTAATTGTTGGCATAATCAGGACATCATATTTCTCCAGAGCTTTATCGTAAGCAGCTCTCAACCAACGGACTAAATTTTGTGCTTTAGAATAAAAGCGACCGTTGTAATTCACAGCAAGATACTCACAAAGCAATGTTGCATACTTTAGTGTGATAGAAATATCATTAATATTTGTCTTCAAACCTCTAGCCACTTTATCTCTCAGAGCTGTGGAATATTGACCAGACCAATTCATACCATCGCCTGCTCCTTTAATCATTTGATTATATGCTCCCTCTAAAGCAATAGAATACCAAATCGCCATACCCTTCATATGTTCTGGAACTGATACCATGTCAACTGTTGCTCCCCTTTCGCTTAACTTTCTAGCCGCTCCTTTTACCAAGAGTTCCACCTCAGAATCGCAATCTATAAATCCTTCTTCTAAGATACCGATTTTCTTCCCAGCCAAATCGCCAGTCAACAACTGAGAATATTTCGGTACCGGCATGTTATATGGTTGCCTTGGATCCAAGCCACCATCATATCCAGCAATAGCTTCAAGAAGAATAGCACAGTCTGTAACACATGATGCGATGGGACCAGTGTGATCAATTGTTAATTCTATGGGCATGATTCCTGTGTATGGCACCAGGCCAAAAGTGGGTTTCATACCCACAGTCCCTGACCAACAGGAAGGAAGACGAATAGAACCCCCTTGGTCACCTCCTATTGCCATATCCACTTCTTTCTTGGCTACAAGATAAGCACTGCCTGAACTGGAGCCACCAGCGCTTTTAGTGGCGCAAAATGGATTTGGCACTGGCCCAGAACTGGATGTAAAACTGTTTCCGCATCGACACAAATCCTCACAGGATGCCTTTCCAATGATATGCCCTCCCTGGTCCAAGATTCTTGTTACTATTGTTGCATCAAATGGTGGAATAAAACCTTCAATTAATTTCGAACCATTTATCATTGGAACTCCAGCTACCTGGACATTATCTTTGATCGCTAGACACTTACCAGCTAAGAGACCATCCTTAGCTCCCTTAATGTCACATCGCCAGTACCAAGCTCTCCCAACGTTATCCTCAGGAGGTGGCTGATAACCAGGTAATCGTGGGTACTTAGTCGGTGGCACAGGTTCTGGTAGATCATAGATTACATCGTAAGATTTTAGAGCAGAATGCATGACTTTCTGATATTCCTCAAACTCATGTTCCTCTAATACTAGTCCTGTTCTTTCAGCTGCTTCTTGAAGATCCGACAATGTTGGAGGTTTGACACTTGGAGCTCGATATAACGTATCATTATTTATTTTATCCATTAGTATACCAGAATACTGTAAGTACATGTACAAGAATATTTGCACTATAGCTGAGTCAAAATTGTTTTACACAATTATTGTTATAAACTGATATAATTAAGTTAATTAAAGCAGTAGACTATTACAGTATTGATACAATAATAGAGAACAGTAATAATTACAAATAATGAGGAGAGTCGTGGAGCTGGATTATGAAATAACCCATTGAAAACAACATGCATTACAGTCGGCAATCTGGAGGCCTACATGTAACCTGGTAGACCAACTCATTCATAGGGTCAAATCATCTTTTGGACTCCACTTGTATCAAAAACCAGACAACGTGGGGAAATAGTATTGATTTACAGTGTGATTTTATATCACACCAACTTGGACTTTTAGATCCCGTGACACTGCAGCATTTTACATCCCCCTAAATAGCTAATGCGTATTTCAAGAGTCGCTGACCAAATGATAATTCAAATTTTTCTGTAATCCTTGGATCAGTAGTTACACACAATTACCGCAAGTGAAAAAAGGGATATCCAGTGAAAAATGGCCGGAATTTAATTAAAGTTTCGTTTATTGTTTTGGTTAGAAAACACAATCACTGTAACCTGCTCCTTTACCTTAATGTTTTAAATTAAATTAATTTTCAAACCCTCTAAACAAATAGTTGTAATTTGGTGTTAGCGGTAATTTTGAGCTATTAAACTCCATTTGTGATATTTTCAGTAGCGTAAATTTGGGCATTAAGGCCGCGTTCACACTACCGAGTCAAAGTCAAAAGACAAAATGTAAAACATAATCACATGAAATATAATTATTTCTTGAATGCCCTTATGTATTATAGTATATATTATACATTGAACACCTTTGTTGACATTCATTAATCCTTAATTAATCATCACTTGTCGGTTAGCCCGTATGACAAACGAGTTCATAGAGTACATATTTAATTGCTGAATGGCACTCGCGGGAAATTTGAATTTCATGTTTATGTTTTAGCTCTAGGCCTACTACTGTATCTATACCATACAAATAAAGTCAGTAATTTGGGTTTAAACATTGTTGTGATAGCCAAAGCGTTGGTGATTTTTACTGGCAGGGAATATGATGAGAAGTTTCTTCCATGTACAGTATGGTGTGTGCTCTTAAATTCATCATCCTAGCAACAACCTATCTGATATGTACGGAAGCCAATAACGGCCATGTCGCGCGCACACTTACATGTCAAGAGAGCAAACTTCCATGTCGCGCATGCAAACTTTATGCCATTTCCGTGTAGAAACATTTGCCCGTGCGACATGGAAGTTTGCGCGCGCGACATGGAAGTTTGCGCGCGCGACTTGGTGAAGCCCATAATGGCCATGTCGCGCGCAAACTGAATGTAATTTTTTGAATTTTGTCTGGGCGGGAAATTTGAATTTATGTGACCTTTATGCGCGCGCGACATGGAAGTTTGCGCGCGCGACTTGGGGAAGCCCATAACGGCCATGTCGCTCGCAAACTTAATGTAATTTTTTGAATTTTGTCTGGGCGGGAAAATTGAATTTATGTGACCTATGTTTGACTGTTCAGCTGTTAGTAATGAAGGAGGAATACAGTTCAGCAGATTGAGATCTGACTGTCTAGCAGTAGCTTAGCAGTGCTGCAGCAGTGTAAGGTAGGTAGGTATTGTTTTACAGTCAGTGTGAGAGTAGCAGAGAGCCTTTGCGGCTATAGCAGGCCTATGCTGTAACTGTTCAGGGCTTCCACATTACTGTCAAACAGTGTGTGCCTACCTCCAAGGTTCCACCTTGGTGTAGTGGTTGCATTGAATTCAAATCTCCCGTAGGTCGTGTGTTCGATCCTCACATGGGCCAGGGCAGTTTTCGTTTCGGCACGAATGCTTTAAAGGGACCAGCCAGGGCGCATCTATGCCTTGCATCCTTAAGTGGTAGCTAAATGTTTAGTGGTAGCTGGAGTTTCCTCTGGGGAGTAAAGTTCTAGCGGGACCGCTATTGGGATCGGAAATAAATGAATACCAGCTGCATCAGTTTATTAATGGTCGACATACAGAACAGCATATCAAACAATAATATGAACCAACAGACCAACGAACACACCCACCACCTTACAGCACATCAGTACAGTAGGTACCGGTAACTGTACCTACAGACCTAGAAGATAGGAAAGACTGAATACTGGAATACCAGAAGAGGACCGGTAGCTAAAAGACCAGTAGGTTGGATCTAACCACCACCAAGCCAGGGTCTACTAGAGCCCTAACAATACATAATCTAACATCTCCCCCAAGAACAATGTAGGAGACATTTGTACTGAAAAAAAAAAAAATCCAACCACCACCAATAGGTCAGTTCATTGAACTCCGAATCTTGCTGGTTGCTTGTGAGTTCTCGAACTGCGCCTGGGAAGATCATCAGCGTACTGTACCTGTTTTTGAGGCGTTATGTCACGAAGAGAAGAGTCCTCTGGGATGGAACGCAGATAACGACGATTTCTCCAATACACCCGACCATTGTCTAGTTCAATCCTGTAATCTCGCCTAGTACCATGGGAAAGGACGATACCAGATTTGTTCCATAGTTTGGAATGTGCACTCTGGATGCAAACTCGGGAACCAATAGGAATCGGGGTTAAGTCGTGAGCATGATCATTATAATATGATTCAGTTGCTGAAGACGTTGAAGGACCAGGGATAGGGAATGAATCACCTGCCAGTGTGGACGAATGAGCTGGTATAGTGGAACGGAGGGATCTACCGAACAACAGTTGAGCTGGAGACATACCATGTTCTTTAGGAGTATTTCTCCATTCCAGCAAACCACGAACAAAGCAAGTAGAGTTCAGATCTCCTTTGATATCTAACTTTTTTATCAATGATTTCATGGCCTTTACAGCCCCCTCTGCATGGCCATTAGACTGAGGATACTCAGGAGTAGAATACTCAGGGATGATATTCCATTCGGATAAGAAATCATGATAACGTGCTGAATTAAATTGTGTACCACCATCAGAACGAAGGCATTTTGGAATACCGAAATCTTTGAACCATCCTCGAAGAGCTGAAATAACTTGAGAGCTGGAAGGATCAGCACGCCAAGAATGAACGCATGGCCACCCAGAATATCTATCGACATAAACCAGGTATGACCAGGTGCTGAAGTAGAAAAGATCAGCAGAGCAATCCTCCATTGGAAGACATGGATGAGGGTCGCTTTGGAGAGACTCTTTAGGTAGACTTGGTTGATAAAGTTGACACTGGGGACAAGAATTGACTATGTTTGTAATATCGATATTGATACCAGGCCAGAATACAGTTTGCCTAGCTCTCCTCTTAGAAAGTTCAATGCCCTGATGAGCATCATGAAGGTGCTTCAGGACATTCTTGCGGAGGGAAGATGGAATTACAATCCGGGAACCTAATAAAAGAAGATTATCTTCACAAGATAACTGATGTCGCACATTCCAGAATGGGCGTATGTGCACAGAACATTGTGTGGATGTTGAGGGAAATCCAGAAATAACAGCATCCACCAAAGCCAGGTAAGAAATATCATCCTTTGCAGATGATCGGATAGACTCAATATATGAATCCTTGAGATGACTTGGAGCATCAGAGACAACAATTGAGGTAGACACGTGACGAATGACTGCGGAAACATGGTCATTGACATCTGTATCCCAAAGAATATCCTCTGGAGTAGGATCCGAAACAGGGGCACGGGAAAGTGCGTCTGGAATCGAATCGATATCGGAAGTGATATCGGAAGTGATATCGGAAGTGATATCGGAAGTGATATCGGAAATGATATCGGAAGTGATATCAGAAGTGATATCGGAAGTGATATTGGAAGTGATATCGGAAGTGATATCGGAAGTGATATCGGAAATGATATCGGAAGTGATATCAGAAGTGATATCGGAAGTGATATCGGAAGTGATATCAGAAGTGATATCGGAAGTGATATCGGAAGTGATATCGGAAATGATATCGGAAGTGATATCAGAAGTGATGTCGGAAGTGATATCGGAAGTGATATCAGAAGTGATATCGGAAGGATGGACCCAATCAGTTGGTTCGTTATCCAGAACTGGACAAATAATACCTTGTTCAACCATTTTCTCTAAGCGAGCTTTAGCCCAGTCTCTAATGGCTAAAGGAAGTTGCCTGGCTGTATGAATAGCATATGGTTGGGCATCATCTTTTAATGAAATGGTCATGGGTGGGCCATTCATTGGACGAAGTTTGTCATCTTGGTCAAAAACATCAGAATAAGCCTTTATGAATTTCTGCTTAACAGTATCCCATTCTGAAGGCGAAGGTTCATCAGAAAGATGGAAGTCAACCTTGAATGATGTTGTTGGAATTGAGTTTTTAATACCAATAGGTGACATATTAGAAGAATTAGAAGAAGCAACAGACTGAATTTCTGCCACTGGTTCTGGATATGAACTTGAAATAATTCCTAGGTTTTGACAAGTATACCATGCCAAAAGAATTCCATCGACTTCTTCACAAATGCAGATGAGCTCATCAGTTGAATATTCACCATAGGAAATTGTGGTGTGGAGGAGACCAATGCATGAAAGAAGACTACCATTAGCAGCAGAAAATCATGGTCTGGTGGAAGTAAATTTTCTTTGTCAATAGAAAGGGCCTGAAGAAAATCTAAGCCGGCAACAGTGGCCTCAGCACCAGTATCTGGAGTTGCTTTGAGAGAACCGAATAAATGTCCTGTTGCGATATGACAGAAGTTCAGAAATACTTTCGGAGCTTGTCGATTATGGCTTCCAACCAAATTGAGGGTGATGCGGCTAATGGGTTTTGTCTTAGGTTTTGAAGATGAATTCGAATTATTTTGTTTAGACCGACAAACATTGGCAAAGTGGCCTTCCTTGCCACAATAAGAACAATCTTTGTTTCTTGCTGGACAGTCAGCGCGTTTATGGTCTGTTTTACCACAACCATAACAACTATAGGGCCAGTAGTTGAAGAATTGTTTCTGGAATTGGATTTAGAAGAATTGTTGTGCCTGGAATTATAAGGCTTTTTGTTGTGAAAACGAGATTGTCGAGAAGCTTGGTTGATTGAAGGGTTTTTTAAATCCTGAACTCCAGCTTGGGCTGATTCCTCAGACCTACAAAGATTTACAGCATCTTCAAGCGATGGAAATGGAGTAAATGCAAGAAGTTTAGATCTGGTGTCCTCGCAAGAAATACCAGACATAATTCGAGTAGTCAACCGCCGATCGAAACAATGACGACATAGATCAGCATCTCGAGCAAGATCTTTAATAGCAACCAGGTAGCTATCAAAATTTTCACTTTGACGTTGTTTCCTATTATCAAACTGAACACAATCAAGGGCTATATTCCGTTTACCACGAAAATAACTTTGAATACAATCTATTAACACCTGAACTGTTAAAGGATTATCATGTGTGTCAGGAGGAATGTCAATAACTTGTTCCAGTGTAGAGCGCATACCTATAGAAAGGTAACTCCTGAAAATACAGATTTGCCTATCCCTAGCCATTCTATCCATCTGAAATGCAGAATAATAATCCGCCCAAACCGACTTCCAAGTTTCAAATTTTGCTAAACTGAAATCCGGTTCTAAAGCAATTGGTGCTTTAATTTGAAGATTACGAGGGGTTGAGTCAGCCTGATGAACTACAGGTTGGGTGAGGTTGATATGGTTGACCAAGTAATTGTTGAAATTGATGGGCATTTTGGGCTTGGGATTGTGCTAAAGAATCAGCCAAATCGCGTTGTGATTTAACTAAAGCATGTAGAAGAGCTGAGGTTGGATCAGGATTACCACGACCAGCGAACTGTTCTCTTAAAACCTCCAGTTCGGTTTCGAGTTCAGCTTTAGTAGGCATATCTGACTGTTGAATATTAGAGAAATTTAAGGAAATTAAATATCCGAAAAAATTTGAAAAATCCAAAAAGAAAAAATTTTGCAAAAATGTGCAAAACTTTTGCACGCAAATCAGCCAAAATCTGTAGTTATCGAATACTGGCAGACTGGAATACCGCCTGACTGCTGAATGTGAATTGAATAGGTACCGGTAGTTATAATTAGGCTAGCGGGCGTCGCTGCCTACCCCTCACGGCCCCCGGACAGCGCAAGGTCCTCAGCGCCGATGTAGGCTACCGTCGTCGCTGTGTTTTTCGCCAACGTAGTAGCTACACAACGACAACGATAACCAGCGCGAGTCACTCCACTGTCCGTCCCAAGGGCTTAGTTTAGAAGAGTACTGGAGTAGGTACCGGTACACCACCAGAAGTATAGGTAGGTAGCTAGGCCTAGATCAGAATCAGTAGAGGCGACCGGTAGAATAATGCCTATATATTCCATCTGTTTCTCCTGTTCAAAGCAAAATCTAATCATGAATACTTTTTCACTGTAACTCGTAACTCAACCAATTGGTCCTTTTTCGAAGAAATCCTACATGGGCATTTTGGAGCTAACCCGCCACTACTGCTTGGCTCACTGGAAGTGTATTTAGGTAAAGATCTATTGTTTAAGCTTAGCTGAACCAAGACGACAGACATTAGGATGGGAACACGAACACACCATATTATCCTTCCCCTATTCATTTCAATGGGAGCCAGCTTGTCTTTCCCGCACTGGGGGTAGACCATTGCCATTGGTTAGCTGTATGCTATTGTAATACAAAGAGAGCGGCAGGATAAAGAGAAATGCCGACCTCACTAATAATGGGCTGGTCCCACAGGTCACTTTAAGGTAGATGGTACAGTAGGTACTACAGTTTACATGTTCAAGGGCGCCAGTCCCTAGTCGCTAGCCCATAGTCTGTCATGGAGTTCCTGTAGTAGTTTCAGACGCTTTTACTCAGTATCCTAGTGTCCAGGAAGTTGGGAGTTGAGTGTGGGTGGATTGGTGGTGGCCCCCACGCAACACCGCAGTGTCGGGTGACTACAAAACAAAGACCAACGACCCAAATAATAAAGACCTGTACAAATACAAAACACAGGTGTTAACTTTCGTTTATTGTTTAGGTTCCCCAACATGCCTCTGTAACCTGCTTCTTTACTAACCTGCTCCTTAAAATGGCAATGTGACTGACCTCACGCTCTCTGGCAATGGGAACTAAAGCTCTTTGGAACCTAACGCTCTTTGGGACGTAACGCGACTTTACCTTTTTGTTTTGTACAGGTCACAATGAGCGTTATGTACCATTGCTATTTAAAGGAGCAGGTTAGTAAAGGAGCAAGTTACAGAGGCGTGACGGCTGACGGGGGATTCAAAACAATTAATGAAAGTTAACACATGTAACAAGATTATGCAGGTCTTTATAATTGGGTCTTTGTTTTGTAGTTACCCCGCAGTGTCCGCGAATTATACATTGTAAAAAAATATTAAAAAAATTTTTATTGTAAAAAAAATATTATTGAAATTAATTTCCGAAATTAACATCCCGAAATTAATTTATGGACGTCCATTAATTAGTTATTTCATTACGATTCAGATTGGTTGATAGATTAATTTCGGAACGTCCATAAATTAATTTCGGGACGTCCATAAGTTAATTTCGGGACGTCCATAAGTTAATTTCGGGACGTCCATAAGTTAATTTCGGGACGTCCATAAATTAATTTCGGGACGTCCATAAGTTAATTTCGGGACGTCCATAAGTTAATTTCGGGACGTCCATATAGTTAATTTCGGGACATTCAGATTATTATACATACTCCTCCTTTAACGAAGCCCCATTCAACTCCTTTTAAAAGACTGTGTACTCTATCAATGCCTCAGTGGGTGGATTCCAGTACTGCAAGGCTCAGCGCCGGGTAAGTTAACAATCTGTCAATCATAAAAATGAAAGCGAGCCGACATTTCTGCATTTAGTCAGATCCACCAAATGGATGTCCAAGGAGACGGGCTGTCTGGACTTGACTGATTCGAGTTAAATCGCTTCGCCAAAACGACCAAGTAGCCCATAGGAATACACTACATTTTTTTGGTGATTTTGGTCATTTTGGCCGCCAAAACAACCAAGTTAATGTTTATTGGGATTGGGACTGTAATGGTCGACATACAGAACAGCATATCAAACAATAATATGAACCAACGAACACACCCACCACCTTACAGCACATCAGTACAGCAGTACAGTAGGTACCGGTAACGGTAACTGTACCTACAGACCTAGAAGATAGGAAAGACTGAATACTGGAATACCAGAAGAGGACCGGTAGCTAAAAGACCAGTAGGTTGGATCTAACCACCACCAAGCCAGGGTCTACTAGAGCCCTAACAATACATAATCTAACAACCGCACTGGAAATAAGTCGTCAGACTTTGTGCGTAATCCCTGGCCTAGTGGCCAAAGAAAATTTACTTTATTGCAAAATCTTTGAGGCTCTTGTCAAGGAAGATATAATGATGAACTACAAACTATTTCCTATAAATAGCCTACAGTTTACCTACAAGAAACGTATAGGAACGGACATGATTGTTGCACTTGTTCTTGAGACTCTTAGAGTATTATTCAAAGTATTCCTTTGCAAACTGGATCTTAGTTCGGCTTTGCTATTATTGATTATAAGCTACTACTGTACAGTCAGAGTATGTTCTATTGTAAATTTTGACCGAGTGTTGATGTTACTGGTTTTCGTGTCCATAATGGTGTGAAACAAGGATCAGTTCTATCTCCTTTATTTTTCAATATCTATACAATGGAAATAATGACTGATTTGGAAGAACTACAGTAGGATTGGGTTCTATCATTGCGGGCCTGTGGCTTGGTGTAATTAATTATGCAGATGTTCATGTGATGTTCCTCAGAGAAAGATCTACAAATTGTTTCAGATCGGATTAATGTGGGTGCAAATAATATTTCCTTGGACATTATTGAAGATTCCAAAACCTGTTGGATCGTTCGGGAGCCTAAAGCCGAAACGATGGGTATCGACATTCACAGCAGCATAAGAATCAACGGCTGCAATATTATGCGGGGTCGACACATGACCTTTCTTGGGGTAAAAATCGTTGGCTCAGAAAATGATATTGTTTGCGAAATTCACCAAGAACTGTTACTCCTCTCAAGTTTATTTTATAGGAAGGGTTGGACAACAAGGTGGTATAGCATAGATACCATAGCTTACACTCTGGAGGTCTGTGGCTGAACCTCGGCTATTCTTCTTTACCCGCCTTGTAATGGGCTCGATTTCTATGTAGTTCTGAACGGGAGTCCATTAATGCCTTGCATCGGCGTGTCCTCAGAAACTTATTGCATGTCGGCGGCTATGTTAGTAACTCCGCAATCTATGACCTTATGGGGGTGCGACCATTGTCACTGGAATCCATTCGGGCCACTGTGGGATTACTCTTTACAATAAAGAACTGTCCCAACACAAGACTTCAATCGGCCTTGAGAGTAGCTTTGTGTTTAAATGACAATGGTGTAAAGTATAGTGGCATTGGTAGTACACTCCGGGTCTGCGGTACCATGTTACCCACAACTAAATCTCTATTGAACTTTAGATATCATTTTAAATCTCTCATGTCTCGACTGGAAATGGGGACACCACTCATAGAGGACATCTAGTCTAGAGGTTATCAGAATGACTTATGACCTTGTTGATATCACTTTCTCTGGAAAACATGTCAGGATTTTACGATATTTTAATCGAGTCTAATTTTATTTCAATTTAATTTTTAATAGCCCTACTATAGTTTTTTTTATTACGAATATTGTTATGGATTATTTTTTTTTGATAAGACACCCTATTTCTACTTGTTAAATTGCACTATTGCTTCACTACAAATGGCAACACAACTT
The DNA here is from genome assembly GCA_032718475.1 of Nemertoderma westbladi. Classification (NCBI taxonomy): domain Eukaryota; kingdom Metazoa; phylum Xenacoelomorpha; order Nemertodermatida; family Nemertodermatidae; genus Nemertoderma; species Nemertoderma westbladi. Next base: position 15,482 of record JAUCBJ010008499.1, on the reverse strand, counting down.
TCAAATATATAATATTTAACAATTGTTTATTGCACCTATGCCAATTTTATTGGTTGTGGTTGGTACTGTACCATTTAAATTTAAGTGTGTATTTTGAATCTTGTGTGTTGTGATACTCTACAACAATTATTGTTCTATAAATAGTAGCTACATTTATGTGCATAGTATTTTTAACGATTTTTTATTTATATTGATGATATTATTAAATGCCGGCTTGACCGTGCGTGCACAAATGAAATGAACCCGGATCAGAAAACTTTGCTAACTTGTAAAATGCTTGATAAGTCGATTGAGAAAAAATGTCGTCAGCTTTTGTAAGCAATGCTAAGTTTAAAAGTTGGAATTAACAAGTTTGCCTGGATTAAAGAATTACCTTGCAAATTTGATATATCTTAGAAGTTTATAATACGTGCGTGTCAAATTTGCTAAATTATTTCAATTTCTAAGTAAGTCTCATCCAAGTTTAAAACAATAACTTCCAAGTCATGCTACTAAACTTCGTAGGATCTAATTCTGATGCATAGGTACATATATGTTGAAGCAGGTGTAATTTCTCCATATAATACTCAACACCAATAATAATCAACCAATGACACAGTTTTATGCAACAATCTGAAGAACAAATAAGGGAGATACGTTTTGACAGTCAAAAAAGACAATTCTCAATCATGTTCTTTATCATTTATACAGGGAACATCAAAATATTTCCTTTGATGAGAGAACCCAATAAAGAAGTTAATTAGTTTATCACATTCTACTATAAGTTTACGAGATTTGGATAACAAAAAAAAACGTGAATTCCTTTTCAGAATATGTTCTATATCATTTGGGACACACGAAAAGTCAAAATGTTCAAGCAGCGATGCTCCAATAAAAGAAGAACAGAGGCAGCACATTCTTGTATTCTTATAATGTACAATAATGTAGTCAATAATATTTAAAAACACAAATCACCATCATTACTTTTAATATATGCCAAATATGATTTGGAGTTCAATTTACGTGGGTAGTGATATGAATGAAAGACTCGGCCATTAACACAAATACGGAAACTTAGTTTATAGATATCAGCACAATCAATACCATACAGTTCTGATGATGATGGTATACATGTGGGTAGGGTTAATTTACCCAATACATAAACTTTATCTGATGATTTACAATTTTTGTGTAAGATCAACTTATTACGAAGAAATCGTAATCGAAAACACTCTACCGTTATTTTAGAACCACTATAGAGTTTGTCATCGAGTTCACTGTTAGTAAAACTGCTATCATCGAGTGCAATATCTTAGGTTGATTCATCAAAAGGGATTGGTGATGAAGTAAGGGGATTGTTTCCATGGAAAGTGGATATGTAATTATCAAAGGCGGAATACGAATCGTTGCCTCCAATTTGGATATTCTATAGCTCTGTGGGTCTACCAGACCCAGTTCCTGAAGTATTCAATCTGCCAGAGGAGTCAGTACTACCAATGCTTGTCGAAAGGGAAGAAGAGGAATACTGTGGAACTCTACGTTTTTTAGTCTTTAGATACTTCAGTTGCTTAGAACGGGATAGTTTTGACTTTCGAATATATGCCCTTTTCCTTCCGCTCATAATTAATTACACATCCATCAGAAATATATCAATAAAAAAAGTACCGGTATCACCAAATATTAATACAGCTTCTGTTCATTCAGTTTTTGAAAAATAAATATATTAATAATTTTTTTTATTCATTAAAATTCTATTTTTATATATTTTACTGTGTGCCTATGCTATATTGTACTGATGTAGGCCTACTGTCAGACTGTTGTAGTAGTATTACTGTATTGTGTATTAGCCTATTACAGTAAGCCTATTATTATACTGTAGCACATCAACCGGCTTATACAGTATATCAAGGTATCTCAAGATCTCATTCGTGATTGGTTACTGCTATGTGATGATTCATGAATGTGATGCAACAATATAGTTTTGTCAAATTTAGCAAAGAAAATAACAAATGTACTTATAACCTAAAACTTGAGATATTTGTTAAATTATCTAGTAATGTTCTTGACAAATTTACCTCTAATCACCTCCAACCACTAATCATTTTATTAAACTTAATAGGAGTGTAATTAAAACTAGAAAGCCAGCAAGCTGGCTGGAAGGAGCCCGGGGGAAAAATCCTAGCCAAGACTATTACAAAGAACTATGTCAGTCAGCAGTAAGTAAACTAAAATTGTCTAAACTGCAAGGCGTGAGGCTAGCTGACTTTGTGGCTGGCCCCACATAATAAAAAATGCAACTTAGCTACCACTAACAAAAATATAATATGAAGCAAATAATTTCATTATCAAGAACGTTTACAAGATATAAGATGCGATTACCGAATATTTATAAAAAATGCCCATGATGCACAACTAGATAAATAACAACGAATAGAGCCAAATAACAAATTTAGTTTCCTTCTATAGGTATTACCCCGTCGTCAAGCGGAATATCTCTTCCCAGTGAATTCTATGTGAATGTGTAATATAGGTACTCCTTAGGCGGTAGGCCAGAGCGGGCTCCTTAAATACATGCAACTACTGTATTATAGTGTAGGTCAACTATAAAACATTTTGCAATCCACAGTGAGTATCGACTGCAATAGGACACAACACACTGCTTTGTGTAACTAAAATTCATTCTCCTGATCCACCCCCTAACATAGCAGAGTGAGTAACCTTATTGTAGATATACCCTTAGGAAGCACTGGGAGAGCAATCAGCTTATGGGGTAATACATTAGAAACCAACAGCTTATGTGTGAGTAAACATTGCCTTTCCTTATAGCCTACTAGTAAAACTTGGCAACCAACACGTTTTTCTATGACTGTGTATAACATATTAAGCCATATTTCATCATGAACACCAGCTGTTATTTTACCATTGCTTTTAATTTCGCGACAAAACAATGTCAAAAAACTAAATATATCGAATACCACACATAGAATCGATCTGAAATTTTGTATCGCGATTATGAACCACCAAAGTAATGTACTTGCAAAATTTCATCAAAATCGCCAGGCAGGAAGTGCCTTAACCTAGATAATTATCAGTCAGTATGTCAGTCAGTATGTCAGTCAGTGTAATGTATCCTGAGATTTTTACAGAAAGTATCCCTGAGATTCTTACAGTAAGTATCCCGCTGTCAAGCAGGCTCCTAACTAGTAAGCGTTGGTAAGTCTGTTAAGACAACATTGAGGGACCAAGTAATTTGTATGTACTGGTAATTTAAGAAAGTTTTATGAACCGGGAAATGTCATGTAAATTCAAATTTCCCGCCCAGACAAAATTCAAAATGGGAAGGACATGAAGTTTGCTTGCGACATGGCCGTTATGAGCTTCCCCATGTCGCGCGCACAAACTTCCATGTCGAGCGCGCAAATGTTTCTACACTGAAATGGCAAAAAGTTTGCGAGCTTGACATGGAAGTTTGCGCGTGACATGGCCGATATGGGCTTCCGTAGATATGATATTATGTTTTCAAAAGGTGGGGAATATAATAGATTGTCATCATGTAGATTAATTTACATCTCGTCAATAAGATATCTCCGGCATAATCATTATACGCCATTTTTGTTTATTTGCCTACTAAGCAGTCAATCATATGTATGCTGCCATATGAGGGATGTCTGAATTATTTCTCCAGTCATTTGTAACTTTAGATTATTATGATTGGTTGTTGCTATGGCCATTATACTGTATGACAAACTTTACTGCAGTGCGGTTTTAACTTACTGCAGTACTGTAGGGTCAAACATTACTGCAGGATCGTAAATCTTTAATGTATGTAGCAACCTAAACGTTACTGCAGAAACCTAAACACTTTACTGCAGAAACCTAAACTCGTACTACAGTAACCGAAAATGTTACTGCAGTAAAGTTTTAGGGTTTATGTACAACCCCCCCCCCCCTCCCCCAGTGCCATTAGTTACACACAACCTCGTACATTACAGTATTACACGCTTACTGCTGTTTTTATGTACTGTACACCCCCCAACCGTTAGAGGTAAATGCAAATATGCGAATGGAAATTTATGATTATATAACTGTAGAATAACTATAGCCAACTATTGTAAATACAATTGTTTATACTTTAAATATACAGTATAAGATTTTGCGGAAATAGGAGACGACATACTATATTGTGTTTGTGTATACCTATTAAATAAATAGGAGACGACATACTATATTGTGTTTGTGTATACCGTACCAGTCAAATTAGAAACGAGTTAGAACAAGATCAAAGAGAGAATCAATTCAGAAAAAAGCTACGGTAAGAAGAAAGAAAGAAAGAGAAACAAAAAGAGTATCAATCAGAGCAAAAAAGATACGGTACCGGTATTTCTAAATATTTGAAGCTCCAATCTATTGACGGCCTCGACTTTAAAGAACTACTCTTGTATACGGCATTTTTCAGTTACCAATGTACAGTAGTAAGCGAGATATTAAGGCACCTTCCATCAATTACAATGATAATGAACATGACCATTACAAGGTACATACTGTACATAGCTGATTACATTCAAATTGAAAACCGGAACATGTTGAAATCGGGGTCATCTATATATGACCTAGATGGCCGAAACTCTGCTAAAGTTCTTAGATTAGAGAGGCTTGTAAATACTGCGTGAGTACCACTGTACGGATCACCCATTTGTAACGCAGGGTCAAAAAAGTACATCAGTGTATCGAAGCGTCTACTGCCAAAACCTAGTATTTCGTCATAGTGCCAACGACTGGAAGAAAAGGGGGAAAGGCACAGACCGCACCAATTAACCGGCTCAATTGACCGGACACGTTGACCGGACTCATTGCTATTTTGACTGGACCCGTTGACCGGACCCATTGCTATTTAAAGGAGCAGGTTGGTAAAGGAGAAGGTTACAGAGGCGCGTTGGGGGAACCAAAACAATAAAACGAAAGTTAACACATGTCACAAGATTATGGGTCCGGTCACAAAGTAATAAGGTAATAAGGTTCCGGTCAATAATACACAAGTAAAATATAAATCTAATATAAAGCTTCAATGTGGTATTTAGAGAGTCCGGCAATGGGTCCGGTCAATGGGCCCGGTCAGTAGCCAATTCCAAGAGAATGTTCCCAAACTTTCTAAAATAATATTCTAGGCAATACTTTATACAGTAAAAATAATTAATTGGTAGGTCGGTTTAAAGGAAAAACGTCCATCTATTAGGCTTGAATTTGTATCGACGGTTACTTTGGAGTGATTTTTATGAAAGAATAAAAGTTCATATAATATATCCAACAATAAATAATAATAAATAAATAATCATCTGGTTATTGTACGATGTAATCGCTTTGCTTCTAGCGTAAGATCTAAGTTTGCATCGCGTCTAACATGGTGATTACCAAGTTCGCCTAATTATCTGACTTTGACTGTAATTTCCCTAGTTAGGATCTACGCAGATGACTCAACCTTCCCTACTTTAGACCTAGCGGAATAGTACTTAATACCTGGAGAGTGCACAGAATATTGTGGTGCCCCATAGGCAGATAGGGGCCTAATTTTTTATTGTCATTTACGACGTTTAATGATATATCATTTTGATATCATTTTGGTATTAATCAAGTAGGCTAGTCCTTGTGTCAGTGAGTAGGATCTAAGTTTTAAGATCACCAAATTCAGGCTTTGCAGCATTGCAGGATCTAAGTTAATTTCTATCCTACTGTGTACTGCAGTACTATAGTGCTGTACTGTCTGACTGTACAGAACCTGCTGACATGCACATGCAATGTCTGAATTTCAGAATCGTGTACCGCGTGGGTAATTTTATTAAGTAATTTTATTGTCAGATTGTATAGGGCCTAACTCGCAGACGCAGACTCGCTAACTGCCTAATAATTAACTGTTTAATAACTTCAACTTCAGTAAACTAATAAATGCACCATAGATTTATTACATACAATCAACAATACCACACAGCAAATTTTATCTTATATTTGGTATTTACGCCTTGCCTAGGCCTATAAAACAATTGGATTGTATTGATTTTTATTTTTTTTTCTGCGAAAAAAGTAAATTAAAATATTTTTGGTGGATTAAAAGAATAAATAAAGGATTACGAAACAATGTTAGATGGACGATGGACCCACAAAAACCGTTGTTTTTACAGTAGTACCGGTCTGACTTATTACTGGTATTTTAGGTATTATATACTGGTATTTCAGAACAATAATTATGATATATAATGCAGCACATAATACTGTAATACCAGTCGGGGAGAAGTTTAGATTTCAACTGAGTTGAAATTTAAAACTTTTTTTAAATTCAACTTTTAAGTTGTAATTGTAAATTCAACTCTGAAATGGCAGGAGGCGCAGAAGGCCCCCAAGACGTCACAGACTGACAGAATGGGTGTTTTGATTGTTTTTATCAATGTAACTGCAGAACTGGTAACTCGAAAAATTAACCCTCATTACTGATGGAATAAAAACTTTCACCGTGACCGTCGGGAATACTTTTTTTAAAAACATTTTAAGTGAAATTACATTTGCAAATTAGCTGAAATACTATGGGAATTTATTAGATGTATTAAATTACTGAATTACCGCTGAATGTCATAATTATTATACAATGGAATACCAGTAATGGATTCCAATTCCATATTTCAGTCTGTCAGTAGGCCTATTTCCAAAGCTTCTCCAAAAGTTGAATTAAAAAAAAAATGATGAATTTTAAACTCTACTCCAAAAGTTGAATTTTAATAAAAAGTTGAATTTTAAAAAATAAAGTTGAAATTTCATCTTGAAAATAGAACTTCTCCCCGACTGAATACAGTAAGGTAATAAATAAGGCAGAATATTCAGATTGTTAATAATACGATTTCTAATGTCTGAATGTTTGTCTACTTACTGACTTAACTATTAATATGCAGTGTAATTTTATAATATTGGTCTACTTCTGTACTTAACTACTGTATATAAAAATCCGGGTGCCATTATTTTACCACACTTACAGACTTAAGTGACTTACTTTCTTAAACTTCACTAAAACTCTTTATTAATATTCATATTTGTAATAATAATTGTAGTAATGCAGTAGCAGTATATAATTCAGTAATAATGCCTAATTGCTGAATTGTTAATAATCGTTTCTAATACCCCTATTGGCTGATTGGTCTACTTTCTACTTAACTATAATCAATCGTAGGTTTATCATCATTAATTTTGTTATAAAAATAATGAAAATTGCTGTAAAACAAACTCCATGTATTGAATATATGGGTTTGTTTTATGGCAAATTTTTTAAAAATATACCGGTACTCTACTCAGTGTCTCTCATTCATCTCACCCCTTAACATGTTTAGTTTAAAATGATACATGAGTAGCACTACTATATGGAGCTATAGGGTCATTCCATGCTAATTCGACCAATCGGTGTGGCAAGGGTCGGAAATTTTTGACGAAATTTTAACCACTTATCAATTCTGGTGAAAAAACGATGTGGTGAAAATTTCAGCCGATTTGGTTTAGCCGTTCTCGAAATATTGATGTTTTAAATTTGGCGAAATTCCAAAAACCAGTGAAGCACATTATTTGAAGTGGTGTCTGCAGTTGATCTGATTATCAGTTTAATGTTAATTGTATGTGATTCTAAATAAACGATGCCTGAACTTCAATATTTTTATTACTAAATGAATAAACTATTAATCAGAAAGTTGTCAGACGATTTCAAAGTTGCCTCAAAAATGCGAATTTTTGAAAAATGTCCACATTTGAGACCTCAGTACATTAGTCTGACAACTAGTTTATCTGTTATTTTAGTTTTCCCGGTTAGAGTGACTCATAATGATTCGAATCATATAACTTTAGTAAGCAGGTAAGTAAACTGATAATCAGATAGTCTGTATGACTGAATATCTGGGTGAAGAATCTGAAAAATGGCAAAAAATGCAATATTGGAGGCTCTGGTGGAGAGCTCTGATTATAGCTATGTTCATGAGCTTTTTTACCTGACATCTTTGACAAAAAATGAGCGTCATGTCAAAATTTGAAGAGTAAACTAGAAGTTCTAGAGCGTGTGTGACTCATTTTAAAATTCTAATAAATTAAAATTTTAAATGGTCCTCAAGGTGGTCTGACAATTAGTTTTTTGATAAAAATACATTTTTTCAAACGATATCCGGGCAGAAGACTATATTTCAAAATTTAAAGCAAAAACATATATATATGGGAATGTATGGTGTCTCAAGTCACCCCATCTGGTGATTTGAGTATTTCTGTATTTGATGTCTAATAAAAAATTCAAATTCCAATTCCACCCGGTGTAGCAGAGAATTTCCACCCCCCTAATAATGCACCCTCCCTGGTTAAAATTCACCAGTGTATTTTCACACACCCCCCCCCCCCCCTGCCCCCCCCCCCCCCCCCCCCACTCGGTTAGAATTCACTATGTGACTAGGGTATTTCTGTATTTTAACCGGGGGTGAACCTACTATCTGGCTGTCTGGGTGATATTTTAGTGAAATCTAACAAGGGGGGGGGGGGGGGGGGGGGGGGGTAAGAATACACTGCCCCTCAGTGTATTTTTACCCCCCCCCCCCCCCCCCCCCGTATTATTTTCAATTACAATATTATTTAAATTCGATATAAGCCAACAGTTAAGACCACAGTTACCTCTTGTACACAGAGAAACACACGCTGGTGAGAAAAACTGGAGATTTCTATATAGTAAAGTACCGGTACTACTGTAGAAGATACAATTAAAAATACACCGCGAGTGAGAATACACTAGGGAAATTTAACCGGGGATTGATTTGCACAGGGTGAAAATTGATAAATGGCCAATAGTCTGATTGATAGTACCGGTAATGTTCTAAATTCCACAAAATTTATTAGATTAGAGCCTCATGACTTATGGTTAGGGTTAAATTAGGCCTACTGCTTTATTTAGGGTTTGGGCCGCTACCGGTACTCATATAAAGCTATAAAGTTTACTCAATGCTATTTAATCAATATATGTATAGCTGTATAATAGTGAGTGTATAGTTAAAACAGAGGAAAATATGCATTAATAATTCGAAAGGAAAACTAGGCAAATGTTACGCTGCTGCAGGCCCCCTTTCACCCTAGTTACAGAACCGGAGACAACATGTTTATCATTAGTGACAGACTTATTAGCGTTCAAACATTTCCATTTTCTTACGGTACTCATACTCACTTACTGGATTGCTGAATTCAAAATTAGTACCATACTGTACGGGGTCCTACTAAATACCCAACTTTACCCAACTCCACCCAACTTTACCCAACTTCACCCAACTTTACCCAATTTTACCCAACTTTTTACCCAACTTTACCCCACTTTACCACACTTTACCCAATACCACCCAACTTTACCCAACTTCACCCAATCAATTACCCAATCCACTTTACCCAACTTTACCCAATACCACCCAACTTTACCCAATCATTTCAATCCATCAATCCATCATCAGGCCTAATCAATTAGTTCAGTAGTTAGGCCTATCTACCATATCCAATCTGCCAATGGCTGATTGGAGTGGAGGCAAGGCTGCAGAGGGAAACTTGATGCATATCTCAACCTGAATGTTAAATTCTCAATTTAGGGAAAGGAACAGGTTATAGTGGCACGTTATTCTAACCAAAACAATAAACTAAAGTCTATTCTATAGAACATCACTACCCCGAAATGCACCCTCATACAGCCATATTGATCATTTTATTGATGTCTGGATGTGTTATGTTATGATTATAAGTACTGGCTGACTGGAGTATGACTATCTGACTATACTGTATACAGCTATAAACATGAAGCCATAGCTGCATAGGCCTACACTGATACAAACCATTCCTACTATGACCTACTGTATTACAGCTGTACAGTCTGACAGACTGCTGGAATGCTACTGTCAGACAGTAGGCCTACTGGTCCGGTACTGTAGTAAGTAAGTAAGCCTTCTGCTGTACTGTATTGCATCACTGGTCGGCAGATAGGTAGTTGGGTATTCGATTGGGTAAAGTTGGGTAAAGTTGGGTGGTATTGGGTAAAGTGGGGTAAAGTTGGGTAAAGTTGGGTAAAAAGTTGGGGTAAAGTTGGGTAAGTTTGGGTAAAGTTGGGTAGATTTGGGTAAAGTTGGGTAATTAGTAGGACCGTACTGTACGTGTACAGGTCGGGTACATGACATTAATTTTAATAGATTCTAAATTAAAAAAAATGATTCAAATTTGGATATATGAATTTAAATTTGGATTTAATCAGTTAATTTCTTATTATCGTCAGGACATGCTAAATTTCATTTGGACATGACATGCCTATAATTTATTCTGGAAAGTAAATATTGATATTTTTTCAAGTTAGTTTTAAGTTAGTATTTAGTTTTTCAAGTTAGTTTTAAAATTCATGGTACGGTTTTCAGGGATCGTATGGTAGTAATAGTAAATTTTTGCGGTAACGGTACCGGTAACGGTACCGGTACCGGTAACGGTACCGGTATGGCCTTGCGGTAGGCTGGTAGGGGTATTTACCGCGGTAGCGGTAGTTGCGGCAGCAAAACATTTAGATGGATGAATGAAGTTAGATAGTTAGATACTCACTTTTTGACGACTTTTTTTTTAAATTGTGGCGTTTATTTTTGGTAAATTGTTTTCTTGAATTAATAAATTTTAATTTCTTTTTGTTTTTGTTGACAGAAAATACGCTACACAATGCGAATCTATTACTATTGCTGCTGTTTCAGCCTGTTATGACATATGATCATATGAATGATTGATATGAACTTCAACTTATTTTAGGAACACAGTTTACAGTACCGGTAAAAGTTTTATTTCTTAGGTACCGGTATATACTTATTTTTCAATTATCAAATTAACATAAATTCAATGGGCAGGCAGAAACAGCGCCCCAATTGGAAATTGCCTACGGTAAATAGAAAAAAACTAAAAACCAACTACCGCAAATACCGCAGTAGTTGGCATTTGCGGTAGCGGTAGTAGAAAGCGCGGTATTTGCGGTAGCGGTATCGGTAGTACCGTACGATCCCTGACGGTTTTATTCCTAGATTCCTTTCTATTTTCGCTGTAGGGCCAATTCAAAATTGGATTTTTAATTTAAAATTTAGATTTAAATTTGGTCTTGTGATTTCGCCAGTTCGCCACACTGCGACACTGGCAAGTCGATATTACCATCCGTCACGTGGATGTACTGTTGATGGATTCAGTTATTTATTACTGTATTTATCTGATTATTACTACTGTACTGGTGCCGGCAGAGCTTTATCAGTTTATATTGGTATGAAATGGATCAATAGATCTCAATGGCTCTACTCTTAGTGAAATGGCAAGAGCAAGAGATATTTCGAACTGAATTTCAGAACCAATAGACTTGAAAGTTCCGACTCAGAGTTAAATTGGTACTTCAACCAGTCCAACATGTCAACAGCAGTTTTCGTCAACAAGCCATTGCGTCTCGGTCCCAGCCCAGCGACCATCTGCACTCAAGAAGAAGGCGTTGCAATTAGTAAAAGACGCCCTTGTCCTACAATAGGCCTACCAGTCAGACTTTTTCCAATTGCAGAATGGAAACAGAACTGATTCCAGTTGGAGCCATAATCTTTACAGATTCGGGTTTCCACATCCACATGTCTGTTAATTTTTTCACTGCGTTTATCACGCGGCTTTTCCCTTCCCCCCCCCCCCCCCCCCTTCGCAGCCAGGTGCATTCGTAGCTGGTGGGTATCAGAAGGAATTTTAGAAGAGCTTTGCCAATAATGTGAAAGGCATCTAGTTGGTCTCTCGTCAACCTTCGCCACATTATTTCTGTCTTTAGGTCGGGGCAAATTGCAGTTCCTTCTTAGGTCGGGGCAAATGTCATTGGCTGTGATGAAAACTGAATTTCTGTGGAGAGGGCATGCTACATGCATTCTAGAACAGCCTGTTTTGTAGGAAAGTTATTATTCAAACTGCCGACAATGTTAAGACGATTATCGACCTGAATCATGCGGTTCTGGTTTTCAATAGCCTCCTGAATATCTGCCAATGACAAATGTGGCCCGAGGGTAGAGGTGAATCACCTATATCTAATTTAATGCGCTATGTCCTCAGTGAATTCGTCTATGCAAAAATTTCCCTATAGGGTAATAAAAGTTTCCCTATAGGGAAGTTTAAAATTTCCCTTTTGGGCTAATTTCCCAGACTGCTGTATGGAATCCATCCATAAAGTGCACTGGATAGCGCGCCTACCAATTTTATGCTCGATGCGCTGAATGTATTTTCGAAGCAAACTGTGCGCTGACAAAATTTGTGAGCATTCCAAACGTTGAAACAATTTTCAAGCGCGCCAATGATGCCATGCACTTTCAATTTTGAAGGAGTGTCCACTGGAGGTCCACCGCGCCAAATCCACCTGCAGTAACCCACCACCAGTCCTGCACTGCAGTCTGCCAGTAACCATACAACAGACTGACTCAATAACATAATAAAGAAAGGCGAGAAGAAGGGATTCGAAATTGTTAATGCATTAACTAACTAGGCCTAAGCCCGTCTATGGTCATGATCTACCAGCTGACCAGGCTTCTGGCAGACAGCGAGACAGGTAGTGGAATTTTTAAGGCAGTTCACCGTAATTGTTAAACCAACAAATCAGTGCTGGTCTTTATTTTTGGGCGCGCCAAAGCTGGCGCTCTTTGCGATTTTGGAGCTTGCTGTGCGCCAAATTGGTGCGTTTTTATTGTAAAGCACGCCGGATTAATCATGTGTATGGATTCCATTTTGGATGGACAGGACAGGACAATTTAACCGTTTTTAATGAGGCTGTGCGGTGAAAATTTAACGAAATGTTGGAGTGGAGTTTGTGTAGGCCAATTTGCGCTTCGCGCGGCATGTGAAAAATATTTTATGTCTTGTAGTTGGGAACACATGCCCAAACAGGCAACGCAGACTTTGCAAAATGCACTGCCATAATTACAGCTATAAATGTTGGTTATTTTTTTTCCACTCTCGGTATTTAATATCTACCGGTAGTGTAGTGTAGTCGTTTTTTATATTTTTTAAGTTTTCACTGAATTTTCTTATCACAATTTCGTGCACTTAGTTTATGTTGTGACTTATATATTGGAAGACGCTGAATTCAATATTATGTAGTTTTTATGGGACAATATTTACACATGTAGGCCTACCGGTATTGTATTGTAATCAACAATCAGATTACGGATCATTTCATCCATCCCCTTCTTAAATTTTCTTTAATCGCGTGTAAATTAAATGAATTTCCTTAAAATGTTTCCACAAGGGACAATGATTATGTGAAATTCAAATAACAAAAATTTGTGATGGCATTGTAACTTTACTTTCTCATCAAATTAATTAATTTGCAGTTATTGTGATTTAAGATTTGCTTATCACTTTAAACATTTGTACACTTTTGTAAACTTTTGTTACACATTTGTAAACTTTTGTTTACAAATCTAAACGTTTGTTTACCACCATGATCATTTGTTTACTACAATTTAAGCTATATGTGTATTAATGTGCACATAAAGATATATTATATATAATATAATATACCAATATAATTTGTAAGCGCAGTTTTCCAATGCTTGACATAGCTGCGTAGCGTTCAGTGCACAAACAAAAACCTAGCACTGTGCCTACCGCTCCGCTACCATGCCGCCATGTACCGATAATTGCAAAAGTTGCTAAAATTGGTAAATAGTTGCTAAATCTAAATCTGTGTGGCAGTCTGGCACTTGACTGTATGTAGATTTTAGCCATTTCCTTAGTCAATGTAAATTTGGCTCATCTTCATAACTGTATATAGCCAAAAATATATTTACAATAAGTGCGATTCAGAACATCGTATATATGGACCGTTTGTCGCACTCACAGTCACAGTGCAGTTACTGGTAAGTATATTACATTAAATAAATATTATTAGATGACGGAGTCAGAAGCGAAGTTGTAATTACCGGTCGTAATTATTAATTTTTCATAACTTAGGGATAGGGATTGAGTAATGGTGATGAGATGAGATAGGTAATGGTAAAAAGTTCGTAGCTCAAACAATCTCTTGATCTCTGTATCCAATTACATTCATTTTTATGAATGTTCGATAGATTTTGTGTGGAAAATTTTCTGGGTGGGGTTTGGGGTGGTGTCGCTGAGATTCAAGGCTATATTCCACGAGATTGTGTATAATGTTCTAAATTTGAAATGTAACCGAAAATTTGTTTTTCTTGCCAGTACATATTATTTGTAATGATATTTCAAACAATCTTATTAGAGTCGTCACATGTAAAACTAAACGAATTTCCTAAAAAGTTTCCAAACTAGGACCAAATAAGGCCAAAATAGGACGAAATTCAAGTTACTTAGGCCTAGTTTAGGATACTGGTATTGTTTTCGTAGTTTACGATGCTGGTCCTGGTATTATTTTCGAATCCAAATTTTAATTGAAATTTCCATTTGTTAGATAATTTCTGGAAATAGAAAATTGTAAACGGTATGCGATTCTAATTCTTTATGAATTCTTCCTTATAGGCGATACGGTATATATAGTAAACAAACAAGTCTTAACTGGTTAAAATGTTAAGTTAAGAATTAAGTTGACCCGTAATATAGTGCCATTTTCTTATAGCACAGACTTTTCTATATTCCACAGATTTTCCATCCCCCAAATTTTTCTATAAATCTTTATCATATTGCTTGAAATTTGAAACACAAGTTGAATTTTCGGTTTTGTCTTTAAATTTTTTCTATAAGCGTTTTAAAAAAGTGTATTTTGCATCCTTCGTATCGCGGTCATTCTTTACATTAGCATCGGTTTGTATATATAATTGGAAAGCTTGCATTACAAGGATTCCAAATATGTAACAATGTCTGCGTTTCGTTGAGAAACAGCTGAGATATAGGCGTTCAAAGTTTGCAAGAATTAGCGTTCGCTGAAAGCCATTTATTGTATTATTTACACAATGTTCTGGAACTTTTTGTTTATGTATGTGTAACTACGCATTACACAGATCCATAAATATATTCCATAACATACATAACGTACCTGTACCATGGTACGACAATGCCTGCAAACTTATGTTTCCTATCAGGCAGTCAGCAAAAAGCATCTTTCAATTTCGGTGATGTTTTGGCTATGGCAGTATGCGGCTAGCTTTAAGCGATGGCATTGCAGGGAGAGCTCGGTTTTCGTAATGACATGCCGTTCCACTCACTATAACACTATAAGTATAGAGCATGTCATTTCTTATGTTTGTCATATCCAACATGTGCAGCATAAGACACGCCATAAGGACAACATAACATAAATAATTAATACCGTCTTACAATCAAGTAAACCAAATAAAAATCCAACACACAAGTACGGACAATTAAGTATATGTATATAATATAATATCGCAAATTACGTGTTTGTCCTGATAACCCTCAGATTGCCTATATACATAAGCCTTATTCCAGATTCACCATATATACTTAAT
>JAUCBJ010008497.1:0-21784 GCA_032718475.1 Nemertoderma westbladi | reverse complement strand
TAAGGCCATATAAAGTCGCTACACATGGCAATTTATCTGAAGGAGTTGCTGGAGTTTGTCTTTACATTGACCAATTTGGAAGTTTTTATTTCCCGTTTCACTGAAGGCATTCTTGGTGTCTTTTGTTGCGTTTTATTACCAATTGTTTGGTTGGAATCAAGTTCTTGATGGATTGGGTTAGATGGTCAGTGTCTTCCTTGGAGGTTCGTCGTCAGTGGGATCTTCTGTAATAAAATTGAAGAAATTCCACCAAAATTTTACTTTACCTTTTCGCCGGGAAAAAAAGTAAAATCAATGCAATCTATGTATCAAGCATCTCAAATCTCAGCAAATCACTGTTAAGTTAAACGTAATAAATAGCAGTTATATTATCGTAACGCTGTGGTGAGTAGACGTTCTTTACTGTGTATTAAATGCAGTCTTACGCTTTATAAAGTTGACGTCATTTCAGATTTGGTAATAAAATCATTCATTTTTTTTATGCTGATATGCAGGATCGAATATGAGAACCAGCCCGCTGGGCTAAGGAAACACTCAAACACAACGATTGCAACTATGTCGTGGTTGTCTAACATCATATAATTATACATTACAAACTAAC
This sequence comes from Nemertoderma westbladi, assembly GCA_032718475.1. NCBI lineage: Eukaryota > Metazoa > Xenacoelomorpha > Nemertodermatida > Nemertodermatidae > Nemertoderma > Nemertoderma westbladi. Next base: position 21,183 of record JAUCBJ010008497.1, on the reverse strand, counting down.
AGTTGATGTTTGCTTACTGTCTGGGATATAGTGACTGAGTAAACACAACCTTACTAAACTTGGCTAGTAATATACTTCTCTGCAGTTTGGGCCTATCCATTCAATAACATGCATTACTAGGCCCTCTTTATCATTTTTTTCAGGGGAGCTGGTGATTCTATCATTGAGTCTATGCCAACTAAGGCAATTTTCGCGTTATGGGGTTATTTTTAGAAATAGAACAAGTTTAGATGTTTCAATTTAACCGGGATTTCACAAGTAAGCCTACCCATAGAAATCTATTTTCATGGTTCATGCAAAATTTCACCAAAACCGTTAGTGCCGTTTTTGCTTTAGGTCAGTAGGTACTGCGGTAGTCTGTAGCTGTTTTTTTCAACTTACAGTAATCAAGTCTTACAACTTGCTAATTAACACAATTAATAATGTAATTTTTTTCAAATAAAAAATATATTCGATATAAAAACGTAACAGAAAACACTATTTTCCAGTCATTTTCTTTAGCAAAATCAGTTATTCTGCCCTCGTGTATTGAGTTTTCCGCTCGTTGGCATTTTAACACTCGCTTCGCTCATGCTAAAAACTCATGTAAATCAACCACACGAGTCCTTTTTTTAACTAAATCTCTTGCACTAGATTTAATCATTCTTCCACTATTTTCTTATTGGCATGGGATTCGAAGTACCGGTACATATTTTATTGGTTAAAATTATTTAACTTTAGTGATAAGTGATTAGATTAAGTGTAGTGAAAAAGATTTAAAATAGTGATTATTTCATTAAATTTAGTGAAAAAATGATTTTTTTAGTGATGGAAAAATAAGTGCCAATAATAATTAATATACAGATTATTGCAAGATGTGATTACATACTTTTTGAATAATTAATAACCAGCTTATAAGAACTGCATTCAAAATATCTAAAGTATAAGGGGCTAATATGAGAAATATAAAAGAGATTAACAGTAACTAGTAGCCAGGCACCTTACAAGTACAAAATAGTGAGTGACATTGAGTCAGGGGATGGGGAAATGGACGCAAATCCCAAATCGGTACATAAATATCCCGTCTCGTTGAATTAACAATGTTAATTAGTAAGTTAAAGAACCAAAACAATAATCGCAAATCAATCTCACAACTCTTATCAGCTGTTATTTGAGTCGATTTCCGCTGAATGAATAGATATGAATGGCGCCCGTTGTGATAGACGGGGAAGCAAACTGAGACTAAAATAATAAAATGATTTAACATAAAAAACAAAAAGTAATAATTCGAAATAATAACAATGATTAATATTAGTCCCGCCGCGCCGCGCCGCTTAGAAATAAGAATCCCTATAATTATCAACGGCGCGACTTTATAGTAAAATTCTTAAGATTGAGCGGAGCGATGGACAATAAGTAGTTGTGTTGAAGCAATAACCGCCAGGGAAGAAAACTCTGAATTACAAAAGTTTCCCTTATCGTTAATGTGTGGTAACTAGTTAGTTGAGAAGGGAGATTTGACACCATCGAACTTTGTGTTACTAAAATAATGTAATATTAGTATAATAAACTCTGACAATGACAGATAATATGTAATTCAATTAATCTACAATTATTGCATGAGGCGATTGCATACTTATTAAAAATATATAGGGGCTAATAATGAGAAATATAAACGAGATTAACAGTAACTAGTAGCCAGGCACCTTACAAGTAAAAAATAGTGAGTGACATCTTGAGACGGGGGGGGGGGGGGGGGGGGATACTGGCTTTCAAATTTTTTTTTTTTTTCTATTTCATCTAGAGCAGATTTTATTAAGATTCCAAATCTATAAACCGTTTAGCAAGATCTGTCTTACTTCTCGAGATAATTATGTCTGTCTGTCCGTCAGTATGACTCCAAAACAATAGAAAACATACCATCTGTCTAAAAAATTTCCGTTATGGGTTTTCGTGGTCGGTGACTTCATTTCTGATGTCAGTAATCAAATTTGGCCTCGTCGTTTCTTTCTGCCAGTCTGTCCGTCAAATTATAACCGACAGCCTGACAGCCAAACAGATAATTTGGAAGTCATCAAATGTTAAATCTGATACTCAAAATGAATTCTGCGACCCAGAAAACCCCTAAACTAAACTTTTAGCTAACGGTGTGCCCTTTTCTTATATTTGACGGACTGATTGTCGGATAGTCAGAAAAAAGGACAGACAGACAAACCAGATTTCATTAAAAGTTAAATATGACCTCAGAAATAAAATCAGCGTCCAGGAAAACCCCCAAAGCAAAAATCTGAGCATGGTTTTGTGTTTTCGTGTTGCTATACAGACATTCACACATATTAACAGACAGTTTTTGCGCGGGAAGGTTCAACTTTAAAGGCAATTATCTCGGAATGGTATTTTTAAATTTTCAAAACACCAGTCCTCCGCCGTTTATAAACTAATTTGTAAGTTTTTGGTATCAAATGAAAGCTACTAGTGTGCGCAATAATAAAATTAGAGCAGTTTTTTTTGAGTTTTGCAATAAATTGTTAAACTGTTATCACATTTTTTTACGAAAAATAACAGTGCTTTTTTTGAAAAATATTTTGAAAAATAGCGGTATTTTCCTTAAAAGTTTTCACGTAATCGGCCACGGCCATGTTGATTCCAAAAAAAACTTCTGAAAATAAAGCATAACAAAGGAGTAGCACCCCCCCCCCCCTTAAGTTAAAGAACCAAAACAATAATCGCAAATCAATCTCACAACTCTTATCAGCTGTTATTTGAGTCGATTTCCCGCTGAATGAATAGGTATGAATGGCGCCCGTTGTGATAGACGGGGAAGCAAACTGAGACTAAAATAATAAAATGATTTAACATAAAAAAAACAAAAGTAATACTTCGAAATAATAACAATGATTAATATTAGTCCCGCCGCGCCGCGCCGCTTAGAAATAAGAATCCCTGTAATTATCAACGGCGCGACTTTATAGTAAAATTCTTAAGATTGAGCGGAGCGATGGACAATAAGTAGTTGTGTTGAAGCAATAACCGCCAGGGAAGAAAACTCTGAATTACAAAAGTTTCCCTTATCGTTAATCTTGCGAAGCGTTACGTTGGAGGAAAGATTGGTTGACGAGCGGCGTGTCCCAAAGCGCGCTGCTGGTACGGATCAACATGCGTTTCTTCACCCGATCGAATATCTTCGTCAAATCCGGTTGGGCCACAGGAAGGAACAATTTCCTGTCGTCGAAACCTAAGTTAGGTACGACCAGATTCTGGTAGCGATACCCGCTACTGAAGACGGATGCGTCGGACGCCCATCGGGGAACCTGATGCCTGGGCTGGTCCTCGTCGTCTGTATCGTCGTCAGAGACCCGGTCATCCAGACTGTAGTGGGTGTAGCGGTCCCTTACGGTGTACCATGGACAGGTCGGACGAAGGGGCGCTGCGTGGGAGACGAGGGAACGCGGGCGTCCGGATTGCTTGGTCGGGGCGGCACGCTGCGGTGTAGCAAACTGCGGTGCCGGACGCACCAGATCAGGTCCCGAGGAATAGTGCACGGATGTACCGGTCCCGGACACACTGGACCCGGATGTACCGGTCCCGGACACACTGGACCCGGATGTACCGGTCCCGGACACACTGGACCCGGATGTACCGGTTCCGGACACACTGGCTCCTGATATACTTTTCGCGAGTAGATCGGTCCCGAACACACCGGCTGATTGGTCTTTTCTGAACTTCTCAACAATTACCTTGTAACACTGTTCATTTTCTCTTTCCTGTTCTTCTTCCTTTTTCTTCAATTCTTGCTTCTGATTACATTTCTCCCTTTCATCTTCTGTTTTGTTTCGCTCTTCCATCTCCAACTTTCTCTTCCTCGCCTCCTGCAGCAGCTTATCACTCATTATCTTCTTATCATGCTGTTCTTTAATCTTCCTCTCTCGCTCCCCTTTTAGTCTCTTCCTTTCCACTTCCTGGCCATTATCCCGCTCTTCCCTCTGTCTCTTCCTTTCCTCTTCCTGGCGTCTCTCTCGCTCCTCCTTCTGTCCCTTCCTTTCCTCTTCTTTCTTCCTCTCTCGCTCCTCCCTCTGTCTCTTCCTTTCCTCTTCTTTCTTCCTCTCTCGCTCTTCTCTCTGTCTCTTCCTTGCCTCAGCCTCCAGTTCAACTGCCTCTCTCTGCCTCTCCCTCAGCCTCAACCCTGCCGCTTGCTCCCTTACTTTCTGGAACTCGTTTTTACTGTACATCTCCTGCACCTTCTTCCTCGATTCCGCCTCTCGACCCCGCCCCACTTCCTCCGTCTGGTGTCTGTGTTTATTCCTCCAGTCCTCCGGTCGCGAGGAATTCGACGTTGACTCTTTGACCGCGCGACTCCGATTGGCTTCCGCTCGGTTCAGGGAATTCTCCCGCTCCAGTCGCTTACGCACATCGCACTCCTGCTGACGCTGACGTAATTCCGCCGCCTTACGATGCCGCTCCTCCCTACGTTGCTTCCGCTCTTCCACGCTCTTCCTTAATAATTCCTGCTTCTTTTCCAGATATCGCGCTTCCTTCTCCTTGCTCTCCTTAAGCTGCTGCTCCTTGGCGATCATCTCGTATTTTTCTCTCATCTTCCGGACCGATACGGGGGTGGATGGGCCCGGGACCGACCCAGACGACGGCCGTTTGGGAGCGGCAAAGTCTCTCGAGGAGCGGAGTCTGTTTTTAATCGGTGTTCCTTGACCAGCACGAATAGGTTTCACTATCCGTGGACGCATCGCCCTAGATATATTCTGTCTCTGATGCCCAGGACTTGCCGATTCCAATTCAAGGTCAATATGTTTAACTTTATCGTAAAACTTATCAGCGGGTTGGGAGAATGTCGTCGCCATGCCGACCCCTTTACCTCCCTTAGCAACCGAGGGGGTGAGTTGAGCCTTAGCGGGGGGCATTTCTCTGAAGGCAGTCGAGAGATCGATAAACGTCAACTCGGGGGTGATGGGGGTAATGGTGCGAATCTCGATGGAAGTCGGGGTAGAGGAACAGCCAGGTTGGGGGTCGCATAGCAACGACTGAGTCGCATCAACGTTGTCAATAGCAACTAGGGGGGCCCGACAGTAGGTTTCAGCTTCCCGCTTATCCGATGCGGAGATATTCACGGATAGTCTCGGCTGTTTTGCCATTTCCATCTCATCTTCTGAACTCAAGAGCAGCGAGTCGAGACGGGGTTTACCCTGAGTCGGTTTTGGATTGTAATTCCGGGGTTCATTGTCCGATGTCTGGCAATCTGCATCATCTGCCACCAAAGTGGGCGGAGTAGCCACGGAGATATGTATGTTCTCCAGTGAACTTATTCGTCTTTTAGCTAAGGTGATGCTCCTTTTGATGGCGTTTCGGGTGACCACAGAAGACTTCCAAGAATAAAAACTTGATCTTCGCTTGTTAGCGGCCCTACGCGCGGCCCTCGCTCTCTTGTGCCCCGGTGTCTTCGGTAAAGTTAACAGGGTTTCGTTAACCAATTGTTTCTCGTAAGACTCTTCTACAGACATTAGATTGGCGTAATGCTCACTGAGCATTTGTAATTGTCGTTCGCCGAATTGTTGTAACCGTCGTAACGGCTCAGTTGACATTTCAGAAATCAGACGTTTTTTAAATGAAACGTACATATTGTCCTCAGTTGTTTTAGCCATTACGGAATCACTGGTCTACTGGTACCTACCAACCTGCCAACCGGGTCGGTATCTTCTAATCTTCTTCTTTTATGGATAAATAAGCAATTGCTCAAATTTAAACATTCGTAGCCTACCAGTAGCTCTGCGAGATTTGAAATGAAACATACGCCACGCCATAAAGCAGTGCAGGTATATATCTAGTAGATATATATACCGGTACCTGCAGGGATTTATGGCGTATGTTTCACGTCATCCATGTATCAGGGGTCCTACTAAATACTACAAAAAGCACAAAACAAGCACAAAAAAGCACAAAAAAGTCAAGAAAAGCCCAAAAAAGCACAAAAAAAGCACAAAAAAGCACAAAAAAGGTAAAAAAAAGCACAAAAAAGTAAAAAAAAAGCACAAAAAAGCAAACTGATAGCTGTTTATTGAGCTTGTAATAGAACAGATGATAGAAGCAATATCATGTAGTGCAGTAGTGTCTAGGCTACCGGAAGGATAATCACATGTCCAGTATGCTTTCATGTCATATAGCTGCCAGTGAGTGAGTACCAGCATGCAGGCATGAGCACTTACAGGTACAGCCCTACCACGAGCACCCTAGTGCAATATCAGGCTAATGTCAGTATGTAAAGATGGTTCAATTCAAATATCAGGATAGAACTTATAATACTGTAGTAGACTTTGTTATTGTCTTGTCACATTATGTCAACTTATCAGCGTTCTGGTTAATTACTTGTAACGATGTAGCGATGTGGGAGATGTAGCGACGCAGCATAGGCAACAGGCGCTTGTAAACTGGATATGTCATGTCAGTGTTGACCGAAATCGCGATTATTCTGTTATTGGAATGCCTTTATTCACCGATAAATCGACATACTGTACAATTATATCACATCACGGTCTGCCCGAACCTCTCGAGTGGGCGATCGATAACGTCTGAGGACAAGTATGATGATATTAGTCATAGTCATACTTGCAAGAATCTCGCTTAGGTCGGAACTGCCTTGGTTACGATATCTGCGTCTGTTGGAAACACAGTTCCTGCCTGGGTTTAACCACTGCTGTTGTAACACTACTGTATACTTTGAAATTTCTATAACTGCCAGATTGTTTGCAATGTTGTTTAGGAGTTCATGCATACTTATCTTATATGTCAGGGGGGGGGGGGGGGGGGGGGGAGGGGTGTCTGTAACAATATCTCTCATATTTTCGCCCCCCCCCCCCCATCTCTCTTGATGTTAGAATGTTTTTTTGTGCTTTTTTTTTACTTTTTTTGTGCTTTTTTTTTACTTTTTTGTGCTTTTTTGTGCTTTTTTTGTGCTTTTTTGTGCTTTTCTTGACTTTTTTGTGCTTTTTTGTGCTTGTTTTGTGCTTTTTGTAGTATTTAGTAGGACCCTGTATCAGTGTATATACAGGTATTTCAAATCTCACAGAGCAACAGAGTAGCGCAATAGGGCGCTATATACCAATATACCGATAATATACCTGTTTATCACATGTTCTCACTTATTTTTAGCGGTTCTTGATATATTGTATATCACACCGTGTGATATATACAGTTAGCTATATTCAAAAATTATTTGAAACTTGTAGTACTAATTAATTGTGTTTTTTTAATTACAAAAGTGATATTATACTAGCTAGATTTTGCAATTTTTAATATTTTGTGTAGGCCCTACTAGTGTTGAGAACTGTAACTGTAATTATACTGTAACTGCAACTGTAACTGAATGATTTTGATGATTTTTTGATACTGTAACTATAACTGTAACTGTAATTGCGAATTTTGAATACTGTAACTGTAACTGAAACTGTAATTGCGAATTTTGAATACTGTAACTGTAACTGAAACTGAAATTAACAAAATCCGATTCAGTTCTCAATCACACAATTAACATGAATGAGCATTTAAAACAGTATTGTAATAAAGTATAGAGTATAGTTTAATAAATGAATAACAGTGGTTACCATAGGTATCATTTTTAAAACATTGTTATAAAAAACAATCTCATTTTTTCCACTTCTGAACAAAACCATATTATTCCACAATAAAAAAGACCCATTGTCCACTTTAGCTCAAATGTGATTTATTTGGTGAGTCAAGTAGTGACCGAAGATCTACAGTAGCATATAGTCTATGTTTGTCTGGCTCAACTATTAGACTATTATCAGCCTTATCACCATTTTTGCTTCATATTAAATGTAAATGTTTTATATAAACAAAGAAAAGTTAGGCCTATTGGTAGAGGGATTTTAACGGATATATATTTTACATTATGAATTATTAATGTTACCGGTACTATTAATATCACAATCACACTAGAGGCACACTGGAAATTAAATTTTGATCAAGTTTACCATTATAAATTACAAAATTAAACTTAAAAGTGAAAGGAGCAGCCTATCGAGGTGGGTCTAACCAAAACAATAAATATATGATTACTAAAACAAATTTCGAATTAAGGAAAATGAGCAGGATTCAGAAGCATGGCTTTTATAACCAAAACAATAAATGATAACAGTACTGTACAAGCACTGAAACAAGATGTGCAGTAAAATGTGGGTGCCTTTAGTGTGATCTTGTGACGTGCCACTTTCATTACATACTATCAGTATATTAGTTACAAAATATTACCATAGAGTGGGTCCAACTTTCCTACAATAACTACCTATTAGCTCTAGAAAGAGGACGTTTCGCAATGAACATTATTATTAGCGTATATTACAGTAATATATTAAAGTGCCTCAATTTTAGTTTCAGATATATTTTTTTATTTGGCAAGTGATTCGTTTGATTTTTTTGGGCAAGTGACTCATTGGGCAAGTGACTGCAATGCACCCAGCCCCGATGAGACTACATTAATTCAATGACTGCTTACTACGTGAGATCATATATATTGAATCTATAACTGAAACTGTAACTGAATTTTATCACGATCAAAACTGTAACTGAAACTGAAATGCTCAATTTTATAATACTGAAACTGTAACTGTAGGCTAACTGAAATGTTACACTTTGTAATACTGAAACTGTAACTGTAACTGAAATGCAAAACTTTGAATACTGAAAATGTAACTGTAACTGAAATTAGTAAAAATTGATTCAGTTCTCAACACTAGGCCCTACACAATGTTGGTTATTAAATATAAATTCTAGAACATTTTTTATATATTACCGGTAGTGTTCTTAAATAAAAAAAAGAAGCAATTCCAAACATTCTTAGGCCACGTTCACACTACCGAGTTGAAGTCAAAAGTCAAATTGTGAAATACAATTTAATTTTTTATAGAAAGCCCTTATTCTGTTATTTGCTTAGGCCTATGTATTAGGCCTATATTATATAATGTATTATATTATATAATGTATTATTATTTATTATTTCTAGCTACATTTATTTTCATTTGACTTTGACTCGGTAGTGTGAACGCAGCCTTCCCTTAGGCAGTTAGGTTGTGTATAAATAATCGTTCCCATGTGTTTAAAATACAATCAAGATATTTTCAAAAATATGTTCTGGAATAAAAAATATTTGTAACTGAGGGTTCATTTTTTCAAAATAAATAGCTAGCATATTCTAGAACGATTTCTATACAAAAAGCAACAAGTACTAGCTATAATAAAAAAATTGGAGAGGAAAATACTAAATTGTGGAGCGGGGTTCGCTTTACCTTATTATGCAGGACGGCCCTCTTCGTGTTCAATAAGATCGAACACATGTGATAAACAGAATATCACCTGTCCTAGGCTGCTAGGAGTGATATACGATATATCAACCTTCAGCAAATAAACTTTGTATAACAACCTTGGCCTTCGGCCTCGGTAGTTATACAGGTTTATTTGCTTCAGGTTGATATATCGTATATCACTCTTAGAACAGGTGATATTCTCTGTATACAGACAGTCCCGTAATTAATTCAGTAATACAATAGTACAATGGAAAATGTTACAATTCCTGTTGACATTATGTGGGGGCAGTTACAATGTTGACGGGGGGGGGGGGGGGGGGGGGGATGCATTGACACCACAAAGGTTAGATTAGATAGCCTTGGCATTCCTGGCGGGTGACAGACCGAATGTAATCAGGATCGAATGTAACATAGTTTTTACGAATCGAACGTAACCTCAATTATGTTACATTGGATCCTATAACTACTGTATGTTACATTCGAACTACAAAATACTAAGCCCGAATGTAACATATATTTATTTCTGTTGTGTTTTGATTTCAGGAGTTAAGGACCCCCTTGGAAATAAGCTGCAAAGCTTTAGGGGTAATCATATATGTTATGTTGGACAATACCTTTATACCAGTACATTGTTTGGTGTATTTGTTATTGTTTTTACATAATGTATAAATAAATCTATCTATCTATGAGTTAACCGATGAAATGCTTCCTTTATTTACAGGAAGAAACAGTTTGGTTAGTACAAAACAAAGACCCAAGACCCAAGCATAGGGAGAGTGCATAATCTTGTAACATGTGTTACTAACTTTCGTTTATTGTTTTGGTTCCCCCCACACGCCTCTGTACCTGCTCCTTTAAATAAAAGTACTGGTAACTTGCATAATCTTGTAACATGTGCTAACTTTCGTTTATTGTTTTGGTTCCCCCAACACGCCTCTGTAACCTGCTCCTTTAAATGGCAATGTTACATTCGGGCTTAGTCTGTTAGTAATTTGTAGATCGAATGTAACATAGTTATAGGATCCAATGTAACATAATTGCGGTTACGTTCGATACGTAAAACTATGTTACATTCGATCCTGATTACATTCGGTCATGTATCCGGCATTCCTCACTCACTGTCCATAGCCTCCATTGCATATTAGCAAAATAATGAAAGTCAAAAATAAGGTTCTGGCTCACCCGACACCCGAGCAAGGAGGAGGGAGGTGAAACTATCTCCATTTCAAATTTCATACAATAAGTATCCAGTAAGTATACAGTATACAATAAGCATACAAAGTATAGCCAATATGCTACATTGTGCTATGTATAGCACAATTATGTTTCAATGGAATTTATGGAAATTATGTTTCATATATTTACCACCCATAGGTAAAATTCCTGCTTACGCCCCTAATTATGCACTGGTTGGTCCTCACGGCGAAAGCAATAATGTCCTGCAAATCGGAGGCGGCTTTGTTCTAGTTCTAGTGTCAAGCTTGGGGGGAACCAATGAGACACCTGCAATGTTATATAGTGTCTGGTTGAAGATGTGTGCATTGTACTTGACATGGGATATGGCAGATACAGACTGCTTTGTTTGCGGATTGATGTTATTATTTTTATTGGTAGCATTTTCTGTATAAACGACGCCTGGCTGGATATTCAGTATAGTGACATGTCCATAACTGGAAATATAACCTTTCCAGTTCAGAAGATTAAGTTCTTTCGAGCCACAGTGGAAAGTGTATTTTTATACGGGGGTGAGACCTGGACATTGACGAAATCACTTGAACAACGAATTGATGGTTGCTACACAAGACTACTAAGGGCAGCCCTAAACATCAGCTGGAGACAACACATGACAAACGCCGAGCTTTATGGTACAATACCACCTGTATCAACCACCCTCCGTGAACGCAGATTAAGATTCAGTGGGCACTGCTGGCGAAGTAAAGACGAGGTCATACCAGATTACTTTTCTGGCAACCAACTCATGGAAAGCGAAGTCGTGGACGACCGGCCATAACATATATAGATCAACTTGAAAGGGATACTGAACTTGGGAGAAACGAAATTGCGACAACTATGGAGAATCGGGAAGCCTGGAAGGATCTCATTTCCACTGTCCGAGTTCGCTCGACCTCGTAGTAGTCAGACTGCTGATTTCTGGACTGTCAGACAGTTGATTTTAACATGCCTATATAATAATAATTTTGATGAATCAGTGATGAAGCATTAGTTGCATCATTAACTGAAATATGACTCATCTCATTGCACTGATTCAAATGAATAGCCTTGAATTATTATATAGGAGCTACGGCAATTTTGATATTTTGTATCTCTTAGAATTTTCCCAGGAGCCTTTTTCCCAAATTTTGTTTTGAATCCGTTACTGTAAAATGATGATCCATTACCAAATTTAATATAACATTCCCTTGCAATAAATAGACCTATAAACTGATCTGAAATTTTCAAAACCAAGTTTCATATCGTCACTACTGTAATCTTTGACAAGTTTTTCGGATAAATGAAAAATCAGGTATCCCGAATGCCAACTAGCTAGGATCGGCATGCTGCATTGCAGCTGCATTTTTAAAAATGCTGTGCCAACTTGTCGACAAAATTGCGCCGCCACAACTCCCTATCACCCATGCAGGGTTGTTTGAATTAAATTAAGTTAATTTATTAGTTAAAATCACATATAAAAATAAAAAAAAATCAGATAGTTTTGATTTTTTTTTAAATCATGAATTTTATCAATCATGCTTTAAGGCCAGGATAAACATTGCATTACTGATTATTAATAATTGATTCAAATTACCTAAATATTTACATGAAAATACAGTATCATCTCGCATTTCCAATACCATACAGTATTCACAGGCCCATTAATTAAGTTGTACTTTAGAGTTCTATTCAGTTTGTTGTTTATTTAGTTTATATTCGAATTCAGACTTTTCGGGATTTCCGGGATCGGGACCGGGATTATTCCTCTCGAGATCCCGTTTTACGGGATCGGTATTGCAATTTTGGATTAAATTCATCAAAGTTAATAGTATATGAGGCAGGTTTTCAGTAACACTCACTTTATTTTACACTTCTGAAATATTAGTAAGATAAAGTAATATTACAATTATCTTATAATTGATTACTGGATGGTTTACTGAAATAAAAATTAGATATAATCAAAACATTTCCGTTCTGCTGGAACTTTTTTTTAGATGTTCAACAAATTTATTTAACCATTTAAACTTCGGGATCCCGTTTCAAAAAAGTCGGAATCGGGATTCGATATTTCGCTGGGATCCCGGTTTTTCGGTTTTTTTTAAACATTAGTGCATTGGTGAAGCCAGATGAAATGAAATAAGAAAAAGGTGATTTAAATGGGTGACTACAAAACAAAGACCAAAGACCTAAATAATAAAGACCTGCATAATCTTTGAAACATGTTTTAACTTTCGTTTATTGTTTTGGTTCCCCCAACAAGCCTCTGTAACATGCTCCTTTACTAACCTGTTCCTTTAAATGCAATGTAACCTAACGCTCTTTGGTACCTGTACAAAACAAAGATATAAAGTCGCGTTACGTCCTAAAGGGGATTAGGTCCCATTGCCATTTAGCATTAGGTCCCATTGCCATTTACAGGAGCAGGTTAGTAAAGGAGCAGGTTACAGAGGCGTGTTTGGGGAACCAAAACAATAAACGAAAGTTAACACATGTGTTTCATACAGGTCTTTGTTATATGAGTCTTTACTTTTTAGTCACCCGATTTAAATGAAAAAAAATCTGATTTAAATCAAATAAATCTGATTTAAATAAAAAAAATCTGATTTTTTTTATTAAAAAAAAATCATGATTTTTATCAACCCTGCTGCACCCATGACATTAGCTAGATCATCCGCTTCTTCAAGGCCAGTGTCCTTTAAGATGCGTCTCAAGAAAGTCATGGGCGGTCCACCATGCTTATTCAGTCCATGAGGCTGCCAAAGTATAAGTTTATGCACTGGCTGGTCCTCACGGTGAAAGCAATGTCGTGCAAAGCGGAGGCGATTTTGTTCTAGTGTCAAGCTTGGGGGAACCAATGAGACACCTCCAATGTTATATAGTGTCTGGTTGGAGATGTGTGCATCGTACTTGACACAATGTACCCGGCGTAGCATTCTTGTGAATGTGCCATCCGGAGATTTGGTGTCCTCAGCAGTTGAGCCCAACATGGACTCCCATAGAGAGGTACTGGAACTACTGACTGCTCTAAATAATCGGACCTTAAGTTTCCGATTAATTCTCGGTGACTTCCAAATCCTGCAAAGCATATTCAAGGCGCTGTCCAATGCTTTCCCTTACGTATTCGAAGGTCCTCAACTGACTTCCGGATCCATGATCCCAGGTAACAGAAGTCGTCCACATGCTCAAGCATGCCATCCTTTGAGCTTATGCTCATCCGATCAGAGACTTGCTGAGGACTTTCAAAGTGAACTGTCAAAATTTTGGTCTTTCTGGAGTTAATAAAAAGACCAACACTAGAAGCAGCATGTTCTAATGAGCTGAGGAGCCGTTGGGCTCCCTCTAGTGATTCTGAGAGTACTCCTAAGTCATCAGCAAAGTCTAGATCAGTTTGGTACTTGGCAGGATTTCCTCGACTTCTGGAGCCAGTAGGTGGAGTTATCATCACCCCATCATCATTGTGATGATCTAAGGACATGCGTAGAACATAGTCAACCACAATAATGAACAAGAATGGTGCAAGTGTGTCTCCTTGGAGGACGTCCCATTACACTTCAAATGGTTCTCTGTCACCGTCAACAGTTGAGACAAATGTTGTCGAACCATCGTATACTGATCTGATTGCTGCAATAATTTCATCAGGAATCCCATATAATGAAAGTATGCTGAACATACGTGAGAGAGAGACTGAATCAAAGGCCTTGAAGAAGTCAACAAAGATAACAGCCAGATGCCTATCTTTCTTTTTTGATAACTCTTCAATTATCCTTCGGGTATCCTATGGGCTCCATGGTCCCACGAATGCCGAATTGGCCGAATGCCAAAATAAGGATCACGAGACGAATTACAGAAATGCTGAAATGTTTGATCCTGTTTAAACACTTAGTTAGTAGGCCTAGAACATGAATAAACCATGCAGTTAGGTGTATAATAATACTGTTCGGGTTTGCAATTAGCACAACATTAATTTGACCATGCAGTTAGGTGTATAATAATACTGTTCGGGTTTGCAGTTAGCACAACATTAATTAGACCTTGCAGTTAGGTGTATAGTAATACTGTTCAGGTTTGCAGTTAGCACAACATTAATAGACAATGCAGTTAGGGCTATGGTATATGTGTAGTCTTTACCACCCTTGTACTCTAGCGACCTTCCAGAGAATTTGTTAGTTAGGTGTATAGTTGATTTGCATGCGTCTGGAACAGTTAGCACTTTGGACGAAAAAGAGCACGTTAGCGTTTCGAGTGGTTTGCCGGTATATGTGTGTGTGTGCGTGGCATGGTGTGTGTGTGCGTGGCATGTCCCAGTCTGCCAGTGTACCTAAATTATACCTAACATACTGTAGATCTACAGTATGCCTAAGCACGACGGACTGCCTAAAGTCTGGAACTGGAACTGATAGGACTGTACTTGTACTACTGTCTGACTGTCAGACTGTAGAATGGTACTGAGGAATCAAGAAAATAAAGCGAACTGAGTGAAGGGACCGGGAATTTTTTTTATCTACAATATCGTACATACCTCTTACCTAGGGGGGGGGGGGGGGGGGGGGGGCTCTTAAAAAATAACGTTGATTTGTGGTAGAATATTAACGCATATTAACGTTTGGCATGGTTGTCCTTGGTTGATCAGGCGGTTCTTCACAGGCCATTAGGCGGCACTCAGCAAACTTCGCACGCGCCCAATCTTCACCCACGAGCAACCTTCGCCCAATAAACAATTATTATTTTGGTTAGAAAAGGCCGTCTCTGTAACCTGCTCCTTTCCCTGAAATTTGTAACTAAAATTCTTACTAACTGTTGCTCGCGGGCGAAGGTTTCCTCCGGGCGAAGGTTGGACGCGGGCGAAGATTGTACCCAACCCGTTAGGCCCGTTTCTAGTTCTGATCACACTACATTTATCACCATATCATCATTGAATTTATTATATATATAGCATATTTATAATTTATCATGGCTGATCATGTTCAAGAACGTGTAGCTGACATTATTAGAAATTATTTCCAGCAAGGTCTCACTCATATGGAAATTGTTCGAATTTTACTTAATAAAGACCAAATTCACATCACAAAACGAACACTCCGGCGCAGATTGCGGGACATGGGATTAGTGAGAAGGAACCGAAATCAAGACCTGACAGTTATCGAGCAGGAAATTAGAACCATCATTGACGGACATGGGTCTTCTTGGGGTTACAGGCAAGTCTGGGCTTATTTGACGAGCAATGGACATTCCGTTTCGCGGAATAATGTCCAGCGTATTTTACACGACATCAACCCTGAGGCGTCTGCACTGAGGCGTAAGCATAAAATGCAACGACGCATATATTCGAATCGCGGACCCAATGCAGCGTGGCATGCCGATGGTTACGATAAATTAAAACCATTTGGCTTCCCAATCCACGGCTGCATTGACGGATGGTCCAGGATGGTGATATGGTTGAAGGTGACCAGAACCAACAATGACCCCAATATCATATCATATGTGGATTTTTCACTGATGCAGTGGACCAGTTTGGTTGCCCAGTACGTCTCGAGACTGATTGTGGGACCGAAAATGGCATCATGGCAGCTGCACAGTGCTACTTCAGACAAGACCACACCGCTCACCGGTATGTGACATCCACTCACAACCAACGAATTGAAGCATATTGGTCCATATTAAGGAAAGCGTGGTCGAACTGGTGGATCAACTATTTTAAAGACATTGTAGAGATAGGGATCTACAATCCTGCAATAACGCACCATCGCAACATTATGTGGTTTGCATTTTCGGACCTCATTCAGAATCAGTTAAATGATATTTGCAATAACTGGAATTCGCATTACATACGTAGGTCACGTTTTTACACAGTTTCAGGCAGACCACTTGTGAATTATTACGTTCCAACTCCACGAGGAGGAGTTGCTGATTTAGAACTCAGAGTGAATAGGCTACATATTGATACAGTAAATGGAGATCTGGGTAATACTGATGTCTCGATTCCAGAAAACACCCATGCTTATTGCATGTACGTGTGTGCAAACTATGGATTTCAGTACCCACCACGAAACCACACAGAAGCCCTTCACATTTTCCGAAGTATCTGTTTGCATTGGGAATAATACAAACAGGAATTGTTTTGGAACACTTTTTTTTATTAATCTAATAAAACTAAACAATTAGCTAAACTATTAATACCAAGGTATCTGGGTCAATGTTATTGCTGTAATTTTTAACAACATTAATTTAATTCTCAAATATTTCATATACTTTCATTGCTATTTTTTACTCACCTATACCAGATCTTAGATACATCGACATATTGAATTAACCTGAGATAATGAAATGATGTAAACACTCACTATAAAAAAATAAATTTAACATTTATATTTGTTATTTCAGGCACCCTTAGGGGCCACATACCCTTTATCAGAGCGCCTGCATTATTTTTTCCCCAGCAAAGCCAGGTTCCCATTATACTGCTGGGTTGGCGTAGCACTAAGTCTAATGTGGCTTGCCTAGTAAAACCACGGTGCAAAATTTCTACAGCCTTAAGTCGGATTTGAACATGCGCCGCAAACACTATTGTGAAAGCAGTCAGGCGCTGTATCCACTCGGACACTGGGACACATGCCACGCACACACACACTATGCCACGCACACACACATCATGCCACCAACACACACACAATGCCACGCACACACACACCTACACCCCCCTCACACTCACTATGCCACCCACACACACACTATAAAATTAAAAATGATGTTTGTGTGGGTGACCTGTGTGTGAGAGGAGCGGTGGCCGTTATGGGCCACCGTAGACCGGGGACCGGTCGTCACTGTTAAAGTTAAAGAAATTACAGCATTAAGGGGCTGACGATCCAGACTTCGTCTCAGCCTTGTAGTACTACGATAGCGATAGGGGTTTAGTTAGGAAGACTGCATGTAGTCTTGGTGGTATTACTCCTTTACACTAGCGCTATTACTAGCACTACCACTAGTGTTACTATTGCCCTATATTAGTGTGTTGCTAACGCTATTTTATGTTGTGTTGCTGAAGAGTGCCTGATGTTCGATTGTAATGTTTATACAGGCGCTACTTTCTCTTGATTGTTTTCTATTTCTTAGTTCGTGCTTATTAATTGCTGTTAAGTCAAAATAATACAGTATTTAGGCTGTTACACTAGTATAACTCAGTAACGTAATAAATTAGTAATACGTGTTCTGGAATACTTAGTAATTAGTACGCAATTTTGTATTTTAAGACACTGTAGTTTATTTAGCATGTAGAATAGAAAATTAAGAACTTGCACGGTGCATAGCGGAGAATAGTTGGGTAAATTACGCTTAGAAATACCTTAGAATATTCAACGCTAGGCGGTTATTTGAAAATAGCGGGTTAGCGGGCTGACAGCGGTAGCTAGTGTAGCGCAGTAGTAAATTTGCTGGCCTAAAACCAGAGCAAGACCAAGTTTGACATTAGGGCGGATTAATATCCTATCCCGATACAATATTAAAATATTCTCGCATTCGACGTTGTTTTGCTTAGTAACTGCCTGTATTTAGTGGTAAGTGGTATTTAGGTAGTGGTTATTCTGTGGTAAGTGAACGCCGAGTGCAAACCACCCGCACTCATATTAAGTAGCTTAGGGAGCCATTTCAGATTTATTGTTTTGGTTATCGCTGTGGCTTATAAATTCGAACAGTTAGCTCTCTGTTGAGAAATCGACAGAGAAAGGAGCGTGTGATTGCCAGAGCCATATATAGTTAAAAATAGTAAAGGATCCTTGGTAGACGGTTCTGACGATTCTGCTTGCGTTCAACAACCTGCCTGTGGATACTTTGGTGGAGAGGGAGGGGAGGGGGGGGGGGGGTTATTAGCCTATACCTACCTTATCCTACCCTACACCCTACTTCCCTATCCTACAATACGTTATATACTTATTAATGGAAGCGGCTGAGTATATAAAGAAATATAAAATAAATATAGATTTGGGGGTATCTATGGAAACTTGATTAGAAATTACTAAAATTAGAATTTGTTAGTTTAAATTTAAATAATTTCCCATATTTTCAGCCATATTAGATTATATTCGTGTTGATGAATCTAGTAAAATTAATTAAATTTAGATGCATTTAATTAATAATTATCCTTCTCTGATGATGGAAATATGCATTATTTGACTGATAAATTATCTTCGTTTTCGAAGACAATTATCAGCCATATAAAGAATTGATAATATTTTACAAAGTAATGGACCAAGCGGGCTGGTAAGGAAATGACCATATGCTGCGAATGTTCATCAGGTCTACAAATCTAAAATTCGGGTTTCCAATTTCAGTTCCCAGTTCGACGAATTTAAATTCCCAGATCCGAATTGTTCACAGTAATAAGTGTTTCTGGTAAGTGAATCTGAACCCTCAGTTACGTTCTACTGTAGTTACGTTTTTACATCATGTTCTAGCACATGGTTTATTTATTACATAGAAACACATAGCCTCGCGCGGTGAAAAACCAACTTCAACTTTCGAACGCCCATATCTCAGCTCTATGGCTATTTCCTAACTTTACATTTGTTACAGGTTGACGAACTGAGATGGGACTGTTGCTGCAATATCACCGCCGGTGACACTTTTTTCAAACGCTTATAGCTAACGACTACACACCCAACCTACACAATTCTGGCTCAGTCACTAAGGATGAGGGAGGTGAAACTACTGTAACTCTGTTTCATATCATGCTATTCATTACAATTTGTATACAAGTTAGGGGGGGGGGGGGGGGGGGGGGGGGGCGTGTCATGTTTTTGACTTACAACATTAAATTTAAACGCATTCAATACTTATTCAATTCATTTTCTTAATCAACGATAATTTGGTGTAGTGGTTGCATTGAATTCACATCTCTTGGAGGTCGTGGGTTCAGTGTTCAGTCTGAGATCTGACAGTGCTGCAGTATGTATTCCAACGAACAAATACGGCACTGGCTCAGCGGTACGGCACTGCAACCTGCGCTGCGATATGTTGTACTGGTAGGTACATGTGCTGATGTGCGACGTGCAGTACAGGCGTATTGTACAGGCTGACCAGGGTGCATGATAGCAAGAAAATAACTGAATATTAAAATGTTAAATATTAAAATCTAAAATAGGCCTATTACAATTTGAATATTAATTAAAAGAATTTAAAAATAATTATTAATTAAGAATATATTTTATACACTATAGAGCAGTAGAGTAAATAGTTTCTGTATCGTTATAGTAGAAAAGGATATATTTTTAAATAAACAAATTGGACATTAGCTGTTGCAACTGTAATTAAAGGTGTAAAGGCTTTTTTAATTTTTTTTTAAGTTTTTTTTTGTTTCTGTATATATATATATATGTATTTAAATAAATAAATATATTTAAATAAAAAATTTATTATTTAAATAAAAAAATAAATATAAATATCATATATAAATTTAAATTAAGTAAAGAAAGTTAGGGAATATGACTGTAGGGTGTGAGATCAAGTTGTTTTAGTATAATAATATTTTAACAATTCAAAAGGTGACAACTTATTTGATCAATCACTATATTAGCTTTCGATAGCTCTCTCTATTTTTTTCAAATAAACGATATTCTATGTGATAAATTATTGCACTACAAAATGGATAACTAAAAACTTATACATATCATTTTGTAGTGCAATAATTCTAGAATATCAAGTTGTTTTAGTATAATAATATTTTAAGAATTCAAAAAGTGACAACTTTATATGATCAATCACTAAAAATATATTTTTTTATTATTAGCTTTCGATAGCTCTCTCTATCTTTTTCAAATAAACGATATTCTAGAATTATTGCACTACAAATAATAATACTACGCTAGCAACTAATATTTGTTGTAAAGGCTTTTGCGGAATTAGCCGGTTATTTTCCCCGTAAAGTACTCTGTAGTTGGTTTAACAGGCATAAAAGGCCGTGTCCTTACTGTACTAGTGTTTTAGAGGACATAAAAGCCATTTCTTCTGTATGTGTACTTTAGCGGACATAATTAGCAATTCTATGACGCAATACGCCGGATCCTCTTGAAACAGTGTAGCTACCATGACGACGGCTAACAGCTGATGCTGTACACGTGGAGCTTTTCGTTGTTCTCTGTTCCTTCTTTGTTCGGTCGACCAATCAGAGCGTTTTTTGCCTCTGAGTTAGAGATTGTATATAGAAACTCGTGGAGTTGAGTCAGTATGTGATTTTGTCCACAGCCTAGAACACCGGCTTTGGAACCTCCGTGTTTCAGTCTTTAGCCCAACATTAGTAGGCTTAATTATAGAACGTATATCTGTTATCATATCTCATACCAATTCGCATTACTCACATATCTGCATTCATAACCATTCACACCTTAAACTTTGTACTGCTATTTACTGTCGGTTATTCATTATATTTGTTGATGGAATATTATATTTGGAATACTGATAAATAATCAGACACCCCAATCTTCTTGATATACTAAAGGTTAGAGAGACCGGTTACATATAACGATTGCGACTTACATTAAGTGGTTTGAAGTGAATCTAATGCTATTTTATAGGCCCTACATGTATTGTCTGTTGTTCTCTTTTATATGACTGTAGGGGTCCAGTAGTATACCGCTTACCAGATCCTAGTAACGATGTATCTTACTATGAGACTCTA
>JAUCBJ010008496.1:0-14651 GCA_032718475.1 Nemertoderma westbladi | reverse complement strand
ATTGTTCTTTATAAAAACAAGTGTAAGTCGCGTTGTAATTAACGAAATTTAATGATTTTTAGCTCATTTAAAAGCCACACATTTCAGCATTATAAATATGTAAGCAAATTGTATTAAAACACAATGGAAGTTACTCTTTAAAGCGATTTCATATAAAATGGCATCGTAATCAGATGGCGTTGTGATTACATAGCGCCGTACGGCCCATTTACTAACAGGTTATGTGGGTAGAAAGACAATATATCATTTCGATTTGTAATTTTTCTTATGAAATAAGTTTGGTGATTGTCTTACATACTTATTAATTTTTAGTTTAGTTGTCAGTGAGGGTTCCTGCAGGTTGTTTGAACATCAATCAATATCTCAAAAATGGCTTGGTCTATCAATAGGTCAGGTCTGGTTTTCTGTAGGAAGTTGTCGACCCCCCCCCCCCCCCCCCCCTTGGCTACGCCACTGCATCAGTCCATTTAAAAAAAATTCAGTCAATTCGAAACTGATATTCATGGGCCATAAACCAATGAAGCGACCTTTATCTTTTGGGTTTGGGCTGCCGGGTCAATCATTATCACGCGTAGATAGACATCAATGAAAAAGCAATATTTATATATATATATATCTTTATTTCAAGTAAATGAAAACAATTTAATTAAAAAAAAACATTAATGAATTGAGTGCACCGCATATCAATTAAAATTTCTTATCATAAAAAAATACGCAACATGAATTATAAAGTAGGTACATAGATAATTATTACGTTTAACCCAAAATGGGGTCTTAATCTTAATCTTAACTAAATTAATGATAATTCCAACATTGTGCATATAAGAAGTGGTGCTGCACAGCATGGGAAAATGATATGCGTATGATTGCACTATATTAATGAATTTTAATTGCATAAAAGTCTAAAAATAACAAACAACCACTTTGTGGAATCCGTCAGTGACAAAAACTTAATAGATTATTACAAAACACAAAATGTACAATTAGATTAAACGCTTAACTATCTAAAAGTTTAAAAACCAATGGAAACATTTCAAACCAACTTCGGCTTGATTCAAATAATAATAAACCGAAACAAAATGTCGTTCTACCAAATAAGTCTACCCGATTTATTGATAATTAAAATAAAATTAAGAAAAATATGTAAGTCACCAGGCGTTGAACATGAATGAGTCTTTACGTTAGTAATTTTAGAATAAAATTAAGATCGCCGTGGTGTAAAAAGTTATAATAATAATTACGGATATTTCAGTTACAAACTGACTCTTACTGTAATCAAATGCGTAAAGTGTTCTTTACATAATCATACGCTATACACAGACACTAAATAAAATAATTAAAAAGATCAGTCGAATTAATAGCTTAATAGCCTGTTGCGTTATTGATGAATGTTTTTTTAACAAAACATAGAAAAAAAACCGGTACAAAAGCAAAGCAGAGCGAGAATGGAGAGTTAGTTAAAAGGAAAAGGGAAAGTCAAGTGAATTACGAAAGATCAAAGAGAAAAATGTGTAACAATGAATGAGATTGCTATGGAATAAAATAAGTTTAAAAGTTATTCTATAAAATTCTTGGAATGTTTATATATTATTATTTTTTAGTTGCTAGAGATGTAAACTGTAAAGTTTGGGTTCATGTAAAATAATTAATACAGTACTAAGTACAGATAGATAATATTTAATTACACAGTAAGAAAATGGTAATGGTAAACGGAATATGGTAATAAAAATATAGTCTAAACGAAGTAATCTTTCAAATATATATACAAGGATACTGAGATTTATTTACCTCGAAAATAGAACCGGGGCAAAGCGCTGAATATTTGGGCTAAAGAATGATTCAATACTAACTAAAAAATATAATAGGATAAAATATATAGAAGGAGAAAATATAAAAATTAGATTAATAATATTGGAGGTAGGGTGTACCTAAACAACTATATACAGAAAATAGTATGGTTGTAGTTTGTATAGGACAACATATGGAAAAGGATAATTCGCTACTGGAATTCGGTGGCCGATGGAACTTGAGACAATTTATCGATTTATCGAAGAGTTTTCCCTAATTGGTTCTCATTCCCCATTCGTTACCAAGAGTTTCCCCTAATTGGTTCCCATTCCCCATTATTTACCAAGAGTTTCCCCTAATTGGTTCCCATACCCCGTTCGTTACGGATATACAATATTAGGTTCCGTAGACGACGCCTGTCACCGAAACGATTGATCTCCAAACTCTTTAAATCCTCTTCCGTCATATCTAGAAATATCTCCAGATCGATCTGCAACAAAGTTGTCTCTTATAGTCATCGTGGTGCAAATTTAAATAAAGTTTTGTTTATTGTTTTGGTTAGAAAAGACCAGAACTGTAACTTGCTCATTTTTAATTAAATCAAATCAATTATTGTTAAAGCAATTAAACTTTTCACCCATTAACTTGTAATTAGTTGGTCGTTAATAGTAGAAATTACAGGTCCCCGGCCCAACCCCTCTCTATGCTTTTCAGTGGTGTTTTTTTTCCTTTTAAAGAGGATTCCAATAATGATCCCAACAGGATTCCAATAGTGATCCCAACCAATCAGGTTGCGTTAACCAAGTTTCCTATAGAGGATTACCAAACTGCTCCCACCAAATCAGGTTGCGTTGTCCAACTTCGTCCAATCCTATTCTTGCCTGGTATTTTCCCAGCAATGTAGCCTTTATTTCTATCTTTTGCCACCCTAGTGAATTATACAATACATACTGTAGTTGTTCTACATGTCATGCCACGTATTTCTAATCGCGCGTCATAACATATTCCATCTGCTACTGTATTATACATACTGTACTCATATACTGTATGTTTCTATATGTCATGCCACGTTTCTTTTTTTTTATAGCATTGTAATACATCATTCGTTGTTCCTTATGCATTTTATTCTGAAAATATATATATAATCTCTTACTTTAATCACAATTAATCACTTATAATAGTTTTAGTTTAAAAGTTTCCACTTTTTATTTTTACTTTGATTTATAAAAAAAAATTATATAATATCTTTTGATATGGATAAGCCAACAGTAAGACATTCATTTTTTAGAGCAGATGGAGAGCCTTGCATTATTATTGATTATACTATTTCTCACTGAGGAGATGATAATTATAAAATTTATTTTTCTGAAAAAGTGAGAAAAGTTGTAAGTACAATAATATTGAGGCTACAGAAAATTCTAATCATCTCTTAGATTAAAACCTAAAAGGTGCGATGATGGAAAAATCATTTCACTTTTATTAATATCAGTGATAGATAGTTTAATTGTTATTACGCAATACAACGATAGAGGAGAAAATTTTGAAATGAAATTAGATCGGGATAATCCCTACAATATTATGTCTTTCTTTATAGTAATGATTTCGAGAATCCTATATCGAGTCTAAAGAATCTGTTGATAATGTTGATGATTCCTGACTTTTCCGATTATATTATAAATATTTTATGTTTATTGATAATGTTGAATTTGTTGATAATGTTGATGATTTCTGACTCTTCCGATTATATTATAAATATTTTATGTTTATTTTAAGAATTTTAATTTGGATAACTACGAAAAATCAAAATTTTAACATTCGAAAATTGTAGTATTTGTAATTATGTATTAAAGTCATTTGATTGGTATATACACTATACAGTAGTATATCAGATTTGCTTGGCATGTATTATTAAATTTACAGAAATTAATAAAAATTATCAAATTGGTAATTATAGAGTACCTTTTATCATTTTCAATTTACTTTAAGATATATTTTATTGTGATTTTGATTTGTCACACCCCACTTATTCGGAAAATGGATATTTTAAACGAAAATTATGGAGTTTGCTATTATAAATTATTGCAACATCGAGATTATTATAAATGTGAAAATAAACATAGGACTTATGCGATATGTATTGGATGATATGCTGAAATTAATAATTGTCCTAAAATTTGCCTTATTTGTCGCGTACATCTAACTTAAATATTAAGTTGGCAAGATATGAACCGTATTAATGAAAAGAGTTAAGAAACTTAACTTATATTTCTGCACAAAGTAATGTTCCCAGTGTTTTATTCATAATATCGGAAAATATTTTTTATAGCAATGTAGTAAGAAGATGTGGCTACATTGTTCCCTATCTTTTCAATAGCGAATATAAAAAAAACATTGGAGCAAAATTCGTGGGAGGTGATTTGTTGGCTGTTCCCGTTACCTATTACTATCTCGCGTATAAAGATGGTATATCATATAATGCTATACTACAATCGGATATAGTGTATCTTTAGTTGCAACTCACAGTGCTTTCACATGTTAATTAAAACAGTACTAATACTGTAGTTGCACCAATTTTATACCGTAAATTGTTACATACATAGTAATGGTAATGGTTCTTTATATTAAATTATAATATATTATATTATATTGTGGATATATCTTAATAATAATAATAAATGGCTGACTTTAATTCAGGACCAGATAATTTAAATTTTTGTATGGGAACAAGCATGATTACTTCCAGCCCTTCCAGTTCTGGTAAATCTACCTTTGTCAGCGACTTAATTGAACACAAGAATGGTTATTTCAACAAAACTCCATTGCAAGTATTGCATTGTTATATACGGTAGCAATCCTCCTATTCCAGGTATTACCCACCTTTACTAAGGTCTATCTGAAAATATAGATAGTGTAGTAAATAATCGAGCTTTATTAATTATAGACGATTTATAAACAGTACAGCCTTTTAACCATATTATTTACTAAAGTTGCTCATCATTCCAATATATTTATTTGTTTCATAATATAAAACATGTTTTATGGCGGGAAGCATTTTTTTTTTACAAAAAGTATTTAGAAGATTCCTGATGCGACTATTGCCCTGTTTTCACATTTTTTAATTGACTTACTCAGGAAACACCCGAACACTTAATGTTTAGAACGGATATATATCGTAACCATAATTGTTACATTAAAAATTACATTGACTATAAACGTAGCGATAATAATAATAATTTATAAATTAATATCGATATTTTGAAAATTTTTAATAATATTGCAACAATGAATAGGCTCGTACAGAAATATTGTAACAAATTCGAATTTGTACGCAGCGCTACCCCTCAGCAAACTCAGAACTTATTTTATTTACCACACTACGAGTAACGAATTAATATGCCTCATTGTAAATACTGCTTTAAATGTTCTAAAGGGTAATGTACAATTGACTCACAATTTATATAGAAATATTCGTCATTATAAAAAGGTATTAAATACACTCAATAGGAAAACAAAAAATATATTAAGTTATAGGAAAAAGTTAAGCAATCAATCTGGAGGCATACTTCCATTTCTAATACCACTGCATGGCATTGGCGCGAAAATTGCCACCGCCACTGGAGCTGCTATTGCAAAAATAATTAACCGCGGTTGATAATAATGGTTAAAACAGAAGTGACATTTAGAAAATTATACTTAGTATCGAGAAAACCGCTAGCCTGATTTAAAACCTCGAGATATTCCGAGAGTAAAAGCAAAAAGAAAAAAATATCAACCCCTAAGAAAATAAAAAAATTTCAGTTGTTTTTACGGTAATGGCATTTATAAGAGATTTGAATATACATATTATTTGCGGTTGGCAAAAAGATGCCTCGCAAGATGAAACCGATTTTAAGTCAAAGTTAGACAGAAAACTGTTAAGAATTTATTCAGATCCTCCTTCAACTGTGGGTTTTGCAAGTGTCACAAATTAGCCAAAGCTAAAACTATCTCAATCCCGGAATTGGTTAAGCAGGCAAAAGACGTATGCCCCTCATGCACCACGTAGACATCATTATCCTAGAGCTAAAGCTAAAATTGGACTCGCATAAATACAATATCAGGCTACATATAGTAATATTACTCTCTAAACATAAATTTCACTCTCAATCGGATGCCGTTCATGCCACACATCACTGCAGCGGAAATCGTTCTCAGATACCCAGTCAAAGAAAGAATCTGACTATAACTTGTGGGATACTGATTTGAATGTCAAAGTTGCGGATTTAACGAAGCTCATTGATTCTCAATCCATATTAATACAAACAGTTTCGGAGGATCTCAAATTACTTAGATTTGGAAGGCAATCTCATGATGGATTCACAGTCATTGGAAGTCGTGGTAAAGCCAGACAGGGAGATAATGATTCTTTCACTAAAGTGGTTGAATCAACAGTCCGGGGTGTGCTCGAAGATGAACGCATTAAAAAGGAAATTATTATTTCTAATGTGAAGGAATCAAGTGGTCCGACTGATGATCAATCTGCTGTTTCCCAGCTATACAGCATGGTGGATGTCGACGTGCTTTTGGTAACTGATGCTGTTCGCCTTGGAAGGAAGATGGATCGGAATCGCCTTGTAAAGAAAGGTCTCATTCACTAACAAAAATGATGCTCGTACCTTCCAGTCAAATTTCGATGCATTTAAACGACAGGACGGTTCCACTGTTTACTCTGACGTCCGTGTACGCCCGAGTCAATCACTGGAAGATCGCAATCTTCGCAGAGAGCGATCTCGTGTTGTGTACAATCTGAATAAGGAGATAATAGACACTGATGGTGATGGAGCGAATGATACAACGCAATATTTTATTGATTTTTATTTTCAAAGGATCTGTGTTGGACTTCATGCGGAGTAACTCTCTAGAAAGTATATGTCGAAGTTTATAGAACAGTCCACCTGTTTTAGAAATTTTTTTAAGTATGTATTTAATGTGCGCCTTAAATGTGAGTTTATCATCTATAATTATGCCTAAGTATTTTGCAGCAGACGTATATCTGATGGGTTTGTTGTTGATATTAATTGTTGTGCTTGGTAAGTTGAAATTTTGCGAGAATGTAAATATGGAGTATTCTGTTTTATCGGTGTTTAAGGTTAATTTATTATCTATCAGCCAATCATTAATTAAATTACTTTCAGTATTTATAGTATTAGTTAATCTGGTTATGTTACTATCGTGGAGCATGAGAGATGTATCGTCTGCAAACAGAGTGGCAATGAGAGAGGTTGCATTTGGGAGATCATTTATATAAAGTAAAAAAAGAATTGGGCCTAGTACCGAAACTTGCGGGATACCACAGGTGATTGAATTAACTAAAGATGACGTAACACCTAATGAAACAAACTGTTTACGATTGGATAAGTAATCTGAGAAAATCGACAGAGGGGTTCCGCTTATACCATATGACTGAAGTTTCTTTATAAGGATGGATCCACTATATTTATTACTGCATATGATGTGGTGAATTTTTTCCGGAAGCCGAATTGATTACACGAAATTACATTGAATTTATTAAGGTATGTTATAAGCTGGTTGTATAAAACTGTTTCGAAAATTTTATGGAAAACAGGGAGGAGAGAGATTGGACGGTAGTTTGTAGGAAGAAATGGGTTACCACCCCTATAAGCTGGAATGACCTTTGCTAACTTAAGACAATCAGGAAAATGCCCTAGTCGTAAACTGAGATTAATCAAGCTACATAAATGAGTAGATATAAATGGGGCCGCAAGCTTTACTAAAGAATCGGAAAATCGTCATTGGCGCACTTCTCATCTAATTGTAAAATGATGTAATGAATTTCAGCGGGAGATGTTTCTGAAAGTCCGAAGGAATTGGATTTGGGATGTCTGACATGGCGAGTAGGACAACAAGAACTTGAAGCAAATTGTGAAGCAAGTTGAGGACCAATGTTGGAAAAGAAATTGTTAAAGGCATTGGCTATATCAGCCGGATTGGAGAGAGAAATAATTTTCCCATCTTTGTCAACGTTTAATCTCTTTGGTGTTGATGTTTTGCAGAACGGTGTAATAAAGAGTTTAATGTTTTCCAAGTCTTACGCATATTATTATAATTTTTATTGATTTCGGAGTTGTAGTATTGTTTTTCAGCTGCTCTAAGTAGTGTGGTTAATTTATTTCGGTATAATTTATAACGATTGTAATTTTCAGTTGTGGGTGATTTAGAATATATTGCGTATAATAAGTTTTTCTTTTTTATTCCTAAAATTAGCGATTTTGTGAGCCAAGGTTTCTTTGGAACATCTCGTTTTTGTACAACCACGGAGGGAAGGTTATCCTTACAAATATTTGTGAAGTCATCATAAAAACTTTCTAGTTTAAGTTTGTCAGGGGTGTTATTAGCTGAATATCTAAAGGAAAAGTTTCGTACATCATTAGTAAACCTATCTTTGTTAAATTGTGAGTAATCGTAAGTGCGCTTTGTATCAGGAGGAAGAAAAAAAAAAGAATAATCAGTAAACAACCATGAAAGTAGGAAGGTGGTCGGTAGTACCAGTTTCTGTTAAAAATACACCAGGTGAGCAAATAGATGAGTGTATATTACAAAGGATGTGGTCTATAGTAGATCTAGAATAGGGAGTGATACAAGTACAGTCGGGGTCTCAAAGTGCATCTGTTCTTTGAGATTTTCTCAAAGAACTAAAAGTGTCTCAAAGTTCTAAAAGTGGTCTAAGAAAATGACAAAGTGTCCTCAAAGATTTCAAAGTAGTACTGTCAGTCATTTCATACAGTCCTGCCTGAAGCTGGCTATGTTATGGGGTATATTGACTTTGACTATAGGGTAAAATATAAGTAATAAAAACCTCTATGAAACAATAAAGATGCCTCCAATAAATACTGCAGTAATAAATATTTGTTACTGAAAGTAAGAATTAAACTTACTGCAGTAGTAATAAATTGTCTTTTTCTGCAGTTACAAATAATTTGTTACTGCAGTAGAAATTTTTATTCAATTATTTATTAAATTATTAATATTGATTATTGCAGTAATAAATATTTGTTACTGCAATAATTGTTATATGTTACTGCAGTAACTAATATTTAATACAGCAGTATTTTTTGTAGATATTTTTATTGTTTCATAGAGGATTTTATTAATTTATATTTTGACTCTTTGGAGACGCCATAATTGCGGGCTATCGGTGTGTTGGTATTTGTGTCATAGACAGTTTGTCTGTTGCCCTATCTATAATAATGTATAGTGCTAAAACTGTACAGTTGAAATTTGTTTAGCCCACGTGAACGCAGAATACCTTTACCAATGCATTTCAATTGTCAACCAGCCATTCTTTGCCGCACTGTAAATTGTGTTATACAAAGTAAAGAATAACGATAGAGGCAGGAATAAAGATAAATGATTCAAGCGCACTAATTGGCTGTTCCCATAGAAGTTTTAGGCATTGTTGGTGCGCAATGCATATTGTCAGAGCGACTGCCCAGTCTGCCAAAATCTATTATGTAATGGTAATCAAATGGTACCACAAGCCAAGCAAAGCCTACAACGGATCTAGGACACTTCCCCCCCGGACACTTCCCCCCCGGACACTTCCCCCCCCGCCCAAGTAGGACACTTCCCCCCCGGACACTTGCCCCCCAGACACTTCCCCCCCAGTTAAAGTGTTGAAATTAATCTGGGTGCATCAAAGCAATAAACAAAAGTTAAAGATGGTTACAAGACAAGTTGTATCTAGACAAGTTTTTTCAAAATTATAAAAGAAACATTTTTATAGTCAAATTTTGTTTGTTTTTCTTTTAATTCCATTAATTCTTTTAATATCTTTTAATTTGGGGCTGCCGCCCCCAAACCCCCGCTTCTTATGTTGGGGGCTGCCGCCCCCAAACCCCCGCTTCTTTTCTTGGGGGCAGCCGCCCCCAAACCCCCGCTTCTTTTATTGGGGGTTATCGCCCCCAGACCCCGGCATTTCCCTGAGTGCCCGTGGTGAAAGACTTAAGACCACTTTGAAATAATCAATTCATGTTTGTATCATCAGATAATAAATTGACTAAGCCTAAAGTAGGAGCTGTATTGAATGTTAACCAATTTAATATATAAATTACTACAATATTATATAATTCAACAAAATCCTTTTAAAAATATTGCAAGTAACCAGGAAATTTAGTATGTAGTGTGTATAATATCTATATAGTATGTATAGTAGTAATATATATATCAATATGTAATGCTGAACACAGAATACAGGTCGACGCATGTCGATTTTACCCAGGAGAGGTATAACTTTGATTGCAACAATAATATTCATCCCCATCTGCTACAATTTGAAGAAGACTATTACATAATAATACCTATAATTAAAACAATTAATTATTATAATTCTATAGTTAATAAAAACAGTATATCATTCCGGGGATGGAATTTATAGGTCATCTAATATAATTAATTGTTTAAAGATTAGCAACAATACGATGTAATTGCATTGATAAAACCCATAAATAAAACTTGGATATAAAATGTAAAATCGGGATGCAAAAGATCACTTTCTGAGCTACGAAAGGAAAATTTGATACAACTTATCTGGATACAAGCGGTCCGTTTTCGTTACAAAATGAAAAATACGAATGTGCGAAGTTAAGAACAGTCGCGGGGGAAGTGTCCGCGGGGGGGAAGTGTCTGGGGGGGAAGTGTCCGGGGGGGAAGTGTCCTACTTGAGCGGGGGGGAACTGTCCGGGGGGGAAGTGTCCGGGGGGGAAGTGTCCGAACACCCCTACGACAGTTCTTTCCGACTCTGCACCTGTTTGTTTGAAGGTCGCCGTCCTTGGGTCGCTACTCACTATAGCTGTGATTGATAGTTTAAACTGGGTGCCGCTTTGCCAGAAGGCGGTACACATCAATTGAATGAGGCAAACATTTAAAATATGCTCAAATATAAACGCCAGGGGATATTTCAATATCTATATTAAGTTAAAACAACACAAGATTGTAGCCGTTCTATCTTACTTGACAGTCGAAAGCCTTTCATAGTTTTTAAGAAGGAATTCTCGCGCTCTCGTCACCATAGTTATCAAGCTTTCTCCCAACAGGGCTTCTTTAGATCATTATAATGAGACTGCGTATACACAGAGAAACTACAGTGCAGTTTCTCTTATATTAATTGTTAATCTGATATTGTATTATGTTATTAAATTAATCAATCTTGTCAAGCATTAATCTTGTTTCACTAATTATGTTTCATGTATTATTTGATTTTTAAGAATGTTTTTTAGAAAGACTTTAGGGCGCCGTAAATTCAATTTGTACTTGCGACCGAAAACCCACCCCGTAATGACCTCAGGAACCTCAATATGATAATTAATTGGAATAGCTTCTAGGCAACAACTGGCCAGCACACAAGTATCACTTTGTTGCCCGCATGATGTTGTTCCCCGAGATTGCCTCTGCCTCTCTGTTAACTAACCACGAGCTGTCAATCAGGAATACCTCGGAGTTTATTTTCTCAAAGAATTCAAAGTACCGCAAACTAACTCAAAGTGACATTTCTCAAAGAATTCAAAGAATTAAAAGTGCCTAAAAGCAGAAAATCACTTTGAGATTCCCAACTAAAAGTGTCTACAAGAATTCAAAGCGGCCGTTGGGAGTAATGTAATGACTTTTAGACACTTTTAGAAAAACTTTGAGAAAATCTCAAAGAACAGATGCACTTTGAGACCCCGACTGTATGTTGGTTTATAGTTTGAGTGAAGCCGTTAGAAGATATTGTATTAATATATTCACTAGTACAAGGCTTATTTCGTTTAGAAACATCAATATTATAATCACCGGTTATAACAACGTCGTAATTTGTTGAGGCCAATTTGGAAAGTGTATCATTAAAACCTTTATTAAAACTATCAAATTCTATTTCGTCTGAGCGATAAATACATCCAATTATTAAGGGCTTATTAGGGTGAGGCCTCGCCACTTCTATCCAGCAATTTTCAGGGCCGTTGAAATGGAGGTCGCATCGTATTGATGTTTCTAAATCGGAGCGCGCATAAATAGCCGTGCCTCCTCTGGCTAGTCTCTTACCCCATTTTCGAAAATCACAGTAAGGTTCCTTAAAACCACGAACGGCAACTTCATTTAATACACTATCTTTAGTTAAAAACGTTTCAGAAAAAGTCAGAATGTTGAAATTGGCATTCATAGATTCCAAAAAATTTGTTATTGCACATATATTTGCGTTTAAGCTCCTGCAATTTGAATGCATTAATGAAAAATTCGATCTGCTGTCATTTCCGTAAAATTGGTTATCAAATGTTGTTTCATTAAAGTAATCCCCTAGAATCAAATTGCAATTCAAGTTATCATCAGGATTAATATCACTAAAGATGTTGCCAGCAGCCTGTATGTCTTCACAATTAACTTCACCCGTTTCATTAGAAAATATATCGAGATCGTCATTTTCAACACTACCAAAAGGAAATAGATAATGATAACAAAAATTGCACCAGTGATAAAATGGTAGTGTCTGAAAAATCGATAGTCTCAAAGAATGAACCACATTGTCGGTGACATTTCTGTTTACAAAGATTGCAGTTGAAAATTAAATCTGAATTTTGAAAAGTTGAAAAACAAAGGCTGCACGCAATGCCAACAGCTGTCGTCGCACTACCACTAGAATTAGTGTCTGACGCAATTTGTTGCATTTGTTCGCGCTTTCAGACCTTTGGCAGTTTAACCCGCCAAATTAGGATGTCTTCTAGATAATAAATCACTTTTAGTCTATGACAAGTATTTAATTCACTACACTAGTCGAAACCAATCTGTGCGCGATCATTCACCCGCTGGATATACCCGGGAGATTGGGTTCGACGGCTTAATCTTATTGCTATGTAAGCCTAATGTATTATTCGACTGACAGTATTATATAATCTCTGACAATATTATTCACCTTCGGGGAATATTAACAGTTCCTTTAGGACGTGGCGCTCTATCTATATAAACAGAGTTATGACTTAAACTACTCACAACGATATGGCTTAGTTATAATTCACATATATGGCGCATTCTTTAGGAAATGCTTCGTTATCAGTCTCACTCATACACAATGCTGCACACTGATCTGCCGATCTTCCCTGATTTTAGTTATATATAAAAGGAACACGGACCGACTCATGTAGGGTCTATCAAATAACATTAGATTCACTTCAAACCACTTTAACATAAGTCACAATCGTTATATGTAACCTTTCTCTCTTACCTTCGGTATATCAAGAATATTGGGTTTCGGGGTTATTTATCGTTATTCCAAATATAATAATTCATCAACCATATTATGAAGAACTGACAGTAAATAGCAGTATAACAATATAAAAGTATGCACAGTGATTCAGTGTGGATTGTTTGGTTTGTTTTGAGTTGTTGATTGTTGTGGTTTGGTTTGTTGCATTGATAACGGATATATGCCCTTTATAATTAAGCCTACTAGTGTTAGACTAAAACAGAAAAGCACAAAATATTTACAAGCCGTTCTCTCCTGGCTTAGGAAAGAAAGACCAACAACACTGAAAACTGATAAGAATAACCTTATT
This sequence comes from Nemertoderma westbladi, assembly GCA_032718475.1. Taxonomy (NCBI): domain Eukaryota; kingdom Metazoa; phylum Xenacoelomorpha; order Nemertodermatida; family Nemertodermatidae; genus Nemertoderma; species Nemertoderma westbladi. Next base: position 1,281 of record JAUCBJ010008496.1, on the reverse strand, counting down.
TACAAAGGCTTCCACCCAACACAGAGAAAGAGCATACAGATAGGAAATTCAGTTCAGTAGATCTGTGATAGGGCGAAATCAAAATCAACTCAAATCCTATTGGCAGATACTTTCCCAAGCTGGTTGTACAATCAAACGTAGCCCAGATTCCTTCGCACAGCAAATCAGCCAATCAGCCGGTAGCTTGTGCTATTCGAGTTATAGATCCCCTTTTAGAGTATTCAGCGACTGGGGGGGAACTGGTTAGCAAGGCAAACGAATCAGTTATCCCACAAAAGCTTTTACACCGCTCCCAGAAAATGGGATTTAAGTCTATAAAATATACAAAATCACAATTTCTAATATACATAAATACTCTAAACAGTTAGTCTTTCTTGCGCGGACGGCGTTTACGCAGTTTTTAAAGCTAGCCAGAGTCTTTTTCTCTTTGGGGGGAGCCACTTTACTAGGAGGGCCATAACTCCTGGGTGAAGGGTGCAATATGATTGCATTAGAAGGTTTGGGTTTACGGTCGGTGTCTCGTCCATTTCGATATGCTTCTCCTCGAGCTGATTTTCCTCCGCTTGTCATGGGATACGTTCGTCCAGAACTCTCGCAGAGAATAGGGTTTTCTAAGCTTGATATCTTCTTAGAGATTCGAGATTTCCCAATCGAACTGAGATAAGGCCAATTCGTTTATCGATTGGACTTACTGTTATAACTTACGTTTATCTGAACAAACGCAGGTTTCTTTTTTGATCTTTATAGAATAGCGTTTAACTCGTTTCGTACAACGCTCTCCTTCACCTTGATGAAGGATTGTATCGCGTTAAACGGGGACGACCATACGGTGGGATAGTGATATTAGGTGTCCGCGTCACAATCCGGCTATGTAAGATGGGCGGCTAGCTAGAAATCACTGTCGGAGTGTTACCGATTAATTGTTAGGGTAGCACTAGATCTTTGAACAGTGAATACAGCTCGGGAGGATCCGTCATACTAATAGGATCAAGAGTCTGAGGCCTCACTAGGGAATGAGGAGCTCTGATCGAGTATTCCGAAACTCTGATCATTGGTTTATTTAAGGATCGTCTGAGTCGAACGAGCGTAGGTGATACATTGAACAAGTTTCGCTCGAAACTCCCGTAAGTATAGCGAGTAAAACTGTGTTTAAAGCAACGTCTCCGCGGATGTTTATGTCTTTCCGTTTGTTGGTTGGGTCTTGGGCATTCGTCGCAATAATACCCAAAAACGTACGTCTTGTAGGGGAAACGCGAGTGATCTTTCTCCAGCTTACAATAT